>CAMXCT020001935.1:659106-675425 GCA_947184155.2 Cladocopium goreaui
GCAGAAGGACAGCAATGTGCTCTTGAGATGAATTCCGATAGCAACTTGTGTGCCATCCTTCGCGCAGGCCATCATACATCTCGACGCATGCAAATGACAACTTCTGTGCCATGTCAACGCAGGCCCTTAAACAAGAAAACAACCAAAAAACCAACCAAAAAATCACCCAGGGCCACATCACAGGGTGCTGAAGCAACACAGCTCAATGCGGAAACCAGGGATCCCCCCAGCCAGGATCCCCGAGATCTCAAAGAGCAGCCATCATGGCATAATATAGCACCAAAACACTTTGAAGCAAACACCGTCAACGCCGGGTCACAACAAAGTGGTGAGAAGCTACCGCAGTGAAACAGGAAAGTGAAACGTGGTCTAAGGTGAAAAAGACGGCGCGGTAACAGCACTCAGGTACCCTCAGAGTCCTCTCAGTACTGCTTTTCCAATCATCATATTGCACCGAAATTGTTAGTGGCACTACCATGCTAGTGCTCTTGCATTGCATCTTCGTGACATGGGAGAAAATACCCATATATGGGAGTTGCAGTGCACTTTGGCGGAGTATACCACTTTCAAAACTGAATCCAATGCGATCGAGTTCGCGAAGGGCGAGCTCGACCGCATGGATGCAGGCTTGCAAGCGTTGCGCAGCTGGAGCGGTCAACTTGGCAGGTGTTGAGATCAACTGCATTAGATGCGGTCAATGATCATGGTAGCTTGCTTGGTTACATTGGTTTTTTTTTTCCTCCGGTTTGGCCGATTCGCACTAGGCACGGTCCTTACAATTGAGTAAGCGGTGAAAAGCATTCAGAAAAAGGACACGTGTGGTCCCAAAACGCTGGCAAATCATCACATCAACACAAACCAAACAACAAAAAACGCAACCAAAAACGACCCGCAAATCCCCCAGCCAGATTTGCGTTTCGCCAAAAAGCAAAACAGCGAAGCAACAAAGAACGGGGCCGGGCCCAAACAAAAACCAAACCAAACATTCAGTGATTTGCCAAGGATACAGTGACGTAAGTCACTGTATCATCATCAAAAACATGCAAACTAATTAAGTGCTGCAGAGCGAAAAATATCGTGCACGATCACCCAGAATCTCATCGCCTATAATCCGTGGCTGTCGCTCCAGCTCTCTGATAGGTAGGCAAATCAGGAATAGTTGACAGTACAGCTCGTACAGCACCAGTTGCCAGTCTCATTATCACAGTTGGTCATATGATGAGAAGTGAAGTCGGAGTCCAATCTCTGTAGTGAGATACTGCCGCAGTGGTGATGTGACTTAATACCCCCCTCGCGGGGGGTAGGGATTGACAGCCTGTAGGTCATGCAGGACAAAATGTGTAATTCACCACAGATGCTGTCAAATCGTAGGAGGCCAAGAGGACCTGAAAAGGTGCCAATGGTAAGCGATAGCCGCTAAAAAAAAGATTCTCTCCGTATGGTCTTTGCAGATGAATAAAATGCACTCATGCAGAGGGTAGGCTTAAGCAAGAAAGATTGCTACTAGCGAACTGTACACAATTGTGCCGCTCTCGCATGTCAGTCGTGCTCACGCCACAAACTTGAAGAGGTGACTAGGTTCGCTGTACCAGCACCAGATTGACAAGCAGGATTCACAAGGTGTCATCGTCCCTGCGAAAGAAAACTGCTGCAAATCAGATGTTCCAGAGGTTCGCAGTGCATCTCGCATAGGGCCACTCTCCCCTAGAGTAAGCCAGTAGCAGAATCACAACGTCCCATCAGCGCACCGATCCATGTTGGCAGGCTTTGCTGCACGAGGGCGCTCCAGACTGAACAGCAGGAAGCACCACTGGACAGCGCCAGTAGAGCTCACTGCAGTGCAGCCTGGTCCATGGCTCTACCGGGGATCTACCGCCCCTCCCGGAGAAAACGCAGAAACAAAACAGAAGGAGAAGGGCCCTCCCCAGACAGCCAACGAAAAAGCCACATGAATCAAAAAGCCTAACGCCACAAAAAGACCAAAAAGAGGTAAAACGGAGAGGGGGGGACGGTGACAGAAGTCTGCCCCACCGCAAACGAATTCATAGGAGCTAAAGCTACGACCAATGTAGTAGGGTGAAATAACAGAGCACTGATGTAGGGCGGTAACCTCAGTATCCAGGCAGCAGGTTAACCAGAAGACACCACAAACGCCAAAGAGAACCCTGCCATCATGGGGGGAAGCAAACCACACAAGGGGGAGAGGCCGAGACAAAGCACACACAACAACACCGGCCACACAGAAGGAACGAGGAGAGGAGCCAGGAGGCAGCAGAGGACAGAGGGAGAGGGACACACCCGCACCAGAAGGGGTACAAATGTGCCTTAGCGGAGTTCAAAGAAGGGGCCACGGATCATACAATGATGAATACCTCAGTGAGGGTGCACACAGCACTCCAACAACACGGGAAACATGGTGTAGAGGGAAAGATCCCCACACAGGGCCAGAGGCCTTTAATGCCATGAGACACAATGAAGAGGAGAAATCAATGCACAACAATCACTCCAAGCACAGAGGCAAGGCAACAAGGCCGTCGCCGGAAGCAACGATACCCCGAGGGAGGGACCAGTAAAACCTGGACCAAGGCGCCAAGGAGGAACATCCGAGGGGGAGTGAGGGTCACGTCAGGCAGGGAACAGTCACCTCAAACAAGAAAAAGACAGAAAGAGGCACCAACAGCTAATGTAGCTCTGCAAATGGTAAAATCTAATGGAGGAGTCAGCTAATTCAAGTGCCTTAGTTGGTGGATAGGGTGGGGGAATGAGTGGTTCATCAAGACGACATCTGGAGACAACAAACGCATCTTTCCCATCAATGATTGTCAGGCACAGACTGCGAAAAAGCGAGTGCGTGCACTAGGCTTTCATGGCAGAGGCAACCTTAGTACACGCTAAGCTCTCGGCGGGACAGCCCATTGAGAAACCAGGTATTAACGGAGCCATGGGCCCGATCTGTTATGCCTAAGCTGGCACTCGCACACAAAGCCAACTGTGGCTCACAACTGCTGGAGAGATCTGGGTTGGTTGGAGCCAGGCATGTGTCGCATGAGGAACCTAACAATTATAAATGGGGAAGCTGTGTCTCCGGCTGCATACCAGTGCACCTGTCACGTCCTTGGACAGACACACTGGGTATGAACAGCTAACTGAAGTGGATGTGACAAATGAACCTATTGGACACGAAAGTCATCTTTCACCACCATGATTGATGAAACAAAAACCAGCTAATGGGTGAAAACCCGGAGTGAAACACAAAAGAGAGAAGAGGAGGGGGGAGGGGGGGTGGACACACGGAGGAAAGTGTGACAGTAGGGGGTTGAGCTGGGGATCATGTCATACCTCTCGTGAAATGTTCAAGATGGTGTTTTTTGTCTGCTGTAATGGTATCATACCATGCATTGGTGAGCCCAAATGAAACTGGGTTCACTTCTTGCTGGGCAATAGCACGCTGATGAAGCGCTCTGAGCGCCCTTCGATGTTCGTCCAGATCCTCAGGAGGGACCCTCCTGCGGACTCGCCTATCAGGGAAATTTCGTTCCCGCAGGTTGGTTTGCAAGGCATGTTCCGCTATATAAACTGCTGGTTGCTGGAATAAAACTCGCTCCGCGAATCTGTCGAGATGGACTGTCCACTCAGCAAACATATGGTTGTGGGACAGTTGCTTCCTGAGACGCGCCTCTGTTTGATGAAGGCTCCCATTCATATGCCACAATAGTAAAAGACTGTAATTGGAAGGCCAGTCAAGTGGGCACAGTGTGGCTGTTTCTTTCCATTTTTCGGGGGTAAGTCCTTCTGGAGAGGGAATGATCACTTCCAGAGTGGTACGATTCGATCCGAGGGGTTGGAGACCTCGCATCATACATGGTTCAACGAGCCCTGCGGTGTACCCATTGATGAGCTCCTGGAAGCTTCCAGCCATTTGAAAGTCTTCATCCACCCCCAGGTGAAAACCAGGCAAATTTTTAGCAACAAATTTGACTGCTTGGAGCAGCTGTTTTTCTCCTTCCACGGGAGTCTCGTCACAGGAACGTTTCGGGCACGTGAGGTTGATTTCTTGAGGTTTCTGTGCATTCTCAGGAGCATTCTCGAGGAGTTTGGGAGCAATTTTGCTGGCCCAACTAGCCGGAAACCATGCCAAGAGGGCAGAGGCGCCACTCGTAAGGTCCACTAACCCAGTAGTGCGCCGATGCGGTCGATCTGTGACTAGGACTTTCACAGGGCCACTCGGCGCTCGACTCCGATTCACTTCAGAGCTCTCGCGGGCTGAGCCAATGAGTTCAGACAGGATGGGCCGAAACCAGTAAGTGGCATACAAAAGGCATTCAGTTTCTGGAGTCACCATGGATTCAGCCAATCTCATCAACGAGCTCATCGCCTGGGCGAGCTTCTCTGCCAATCGAATTGTGAGAGCCCTAGCTGTTTGATTAAGGACATCCTCCACCTCCTTGGCACCTTGCCCGCGCAACCACAGTTCACCCGCCACACTCAGCAAGACGCGCGCAAACTTTTCTTGGATGGCAATCAACGACAAGGTCAGTCTCGCCTGGAGCCACAGCGGCGGGAGAATGCCAAGGTTTTCTGGTATGCAGAATGGGTTTCCGTCAGGTTGGATATTGTCAATTAACATTGCCAGCTTATCAGCTGCGCTCCAGATCTCGTCCTCAGAGGGATCTTCAGCGGCTTCAGGTATGGGTGGACACCATGAGATGGTAGGATCTTCTGGATCACTTTCTCCATCGGTAGAGGCTGCTTCTTCATCCGAGGAGGGGTCGCTCACTGTGTCTCTTGCACCCTCCGGGCTTGCTAGTTTCATCGTGCCTGGATCAAATTGGCGATCTAGTGTGGCCAAAAGCTCCGGTTGCAACCGATGAGCATCAAAATAGTGGATACCAGGGATTACAACTAGCTGTCGATCCTGTATACCAACATGAAAGAAAACCTTGTGACCTCTATGTCGATGAACTAGGGCAGGTGACCCATTGTAAGCTGCACACAGCCAGAGGGGAGATTTGTAACCATCAGCAGCGTAACCATATAAGTATTCACGATCAATTGAGCAGGGGAAAAATCCACTGGTCGTCAACACATGGTCACGTGTGCGGGGCTCTAGCGCTGCAAGGACATTAGGGGGAAGCCGTAGCCTGTCTCTGCATGCCACTACCAGCCGATATCGTCTCCACACTCGTGTGCCATTGGTGGTCACTATCATGGCAATAGCAAGGGGCGGTTTATCTTGGGGAGTGAAGGGTACCGATAATCCCCAGTCCAGTATGGCACATCTGTCGCTAGGGTAGTTTGTAGGGCCATGGTACTGAATATCACGGCCTTTCAGCGTGAAGTACCCGTAATGGTAGACCCCTAGGGTCTGGGCCATTCCAAGCATGCCTGCCATATCAAGAGGCGAGACAATATAGGTATGGTCAATGGCTCTTGTCAGCGCTACAGTTGCTCGTCCATAGCAGTCCTCGCGCTCGTCTGCTGTTGAACCTCTCCGTCCTCCACTGAGAAAACCTACCCCTGTTTGAACAATGACAGCAATGCGTGCTGTCGCTCCTGCAGCAGAGGAGGTGGTGGAAACTCGCAGCCCACCGTACCACTCGGTCTGAAAGCCATGTTGGAGTAGCAAATTATGTACAGCCGTACGGTTGCACAAGACAAGCAGCTGCGAGGTCGCTCCCCGTTGCAAGTTACGATAATAATTCTTCAAGTAGGTACAAAAGGCTACCACATCCTCAACTGCAGACCTAAGATCCTTAGGTGCTTTCCACAATACTGTGCGGAAGCCTCCGACGGCTACAGTGGACTCATGTGGCACGAAATGGCCAATGTAGATGTGGTTGGACTCATGGAGGACTAGCTCCGGATATCGAACTGCAACTATCGCTTGGTAGGTCAGCATTGAAACTCGTGAGCTGTTAGGGAGAATGATGCCCCAGCGGTGAGGACCACAGAGTCCAGCTGCTTCAAGGGTCGTGGTGCTCTCAGGTACGCCAAACTCCTCTGGTGCTGTGGCAATCATCAAGACTGCGAGCACCGCTGCAATGAGGCCGCTGTGTGCATCCAACTGGCACGAAATTCGGCAGTGGAACACCCGCCTGAGGGCAACAGGCAGCTCGTAATCCTGCGGAGTGGATGTCCATGGGCCACTGTGCGGCTTGTTGGCAAGTCTCAGCAGACTGAAGAGCTCTGACTCCGGATCTTGGCTTGCATCAGGCCACAGCTGAGCTAGAAGAGCTGCCATTCGTGCTGGTGGAAAATAGTCGCCTGACTTATCAAGTGCTCGAAGCCCCAATGGCCGTTGCAACAGTTTACGTCGATTGACTGCCGCTGCTCGGCCTTTGGACAGCCCTCCTGGAGTTTGCCTGTGGTCTCCAATGAAGACCGTCAGCATTGGCTGTTGTATGGCAGCAAGAGCTGCAATCTCATGGTAATTGCCATACTGTTGACTTTCGTCCATGAAGGCAAGCCAGGTGCGAGAAATCCAATGGCCAAAAGTGGAGTAGCGCATCGCCATTTCCGCCGTAGCTGAGCCACCTGTTGCGATAAGGATATTCTTATGTGAGATGATTCGATTGCGGTCACTACATCGGACGTCAATTTTGGAGGCGTAAGCCTCTCCTTTACCCTCCTCCATGCGTCCAATTAGCCTGCCGAAATTCTTGATTGTCGGGGGCGCAAGGTCACTCACTTGATCCGCCAGAGCTTTGGCAGCTACATTCTCTTTAGTGTAGACGATTGCAACAAAATCATTTAGTTCGCAGCTTAAGGCAATGAGCAGGACCGCCAGGGACCGCGTTTTGCCAGCACCAAAGACCCCGGCAATACATAAGTCAGATCTTCCAGTCATAATGGCCAGCAAGAGTGCAATTGAGACTGTCAAGACATGTCCATCACCGTGTGCTGCTAGGGGAAGGAGATGTTCACGATAGTAGCTGTCATGGGCCCCATCCATCAAGATCGCGGCTGGTGTCAAAAAGCGGCACAGAATTCTGACTAACGCATCAGTCAGTTGCATTTTGCGCTCGCTAGCCATCCGGCGAACAGGTATATGCGGCTGCACGATGCCCATTGCCAATGGTAGGCGCGACTGGTTGGCTTGTGCAAACACTAAGAGTTCATGGCGGCTGCGTGTGTCTCCTAGAAAGGCCAGCTCTTCCCAAACGACGGCCATGGACGGGTGGTCTTCAATGGGTTTCAGCCAGTCCTGTGCAGGATCAAAATAACTCATTGTTTTAAGATGCTGGTCCAAAAGTCGCCCACAAAAGGTCCGAGCAATAGGCAGAGAGACAATAACAAGCTCCAGCAACTTTGGGGCAATGCGCTTGAGCGCTCTTTGAACAGGGTTTTTGCTAGTTCCGCTCGACATCACCTTCTCATGTACCAGTGCTATGACACAACGCTGCTGATTGTCTGGCAACTGGAATATGCCCAATAGTGCTCTGCCTGCCATCACGTTCGCTTCCAAGTTGCCTAGGTTCCCAGCTTCACAGAGAGCACGCGGCGACAGCGCTGGCACGTCGGAAGGTGCACTAAATAACAGGAGTGGAGCACTATCAGTATGTAGGTGGACGACATGAAATCCGGCATACGCCTCATATTGATAGGTAACCTGAAGCCGTGTTCCAGTCTGTCCTCGCTTCTTCTGCTGAGCAAGTTCTACACTGACCCAAGGCTGGAGATGTTGGAGTTGTCGTCCCGCATGATAAGCGTCTAATTGCGGCAACACCATGTCCAGGAGGAAAATGAGGGTGCGTAAGGAAAAACCACGCAGGAATTCCGCCAGTAGGTTGCGAACTAGCACACCTCCCTCAGCATGGGACCCTCCCGGTGTGGGAATCATCGCAATCAGAGCTGCTTGCAGGTCAGCTTCCGTTTCAGGCTGGCCATCCCGGATATCCCGTCCGTCAATGGGCACTGTGTGCAGTTCAGTGTTCCCTTCTCCAGCTGCTTCTAACAGAGAACTTAGAGTTGTCTTGAGGTGTTCCGGAAGGTCAAAACTAACCCATGAAAGTACACGCAGCAAACCCTCGCAACGTACCCCATGGGGAATGACTTGCGGGGTAGTGATTTGTAGTCTTTGGATTTCATGAACCCCTTCGTCAAGATCAATGAAGAGCAAATGGCAATAGGAGTGTTTAGCACGTCCACTCCAAGTGGGGTGCCCTTCTATCAGGACAATCTGATAGTTGAATTCTGTCAGAGAGTCAGGTTTCCACACGCAAAGCCGGTCCTCCAGGCAGTGCACCAGTGTGACTGTGCGCTCGCCAGTGGCAAGTCGCAGCATCTCTGGCGGCGTCGCAATCGCAGCAACTTTGGTGAGGCCAGGGAACACAGCAAACGCACTCAGGATCTCGTGGACAGCAAGGCCTGTGTAGGACCCAGCCGAGAAACCATGCACGTTGACATCCCTGCCACCGCTTGTAGCCGCTGTGGGGACTAGCTGTGGAAAACATGACTTCAGAAACAAATGTTTGCCTTGCGGATGGTAGCAACGAAAGATTTGCATAATTGCTGTTGTCCAGGTCGGGTGTGGTGGCCTGGCATGGGCTGGCCTGATATTCGCAGCCTCAATTAGGCGAATCGCTCGCGTGAGCAGCAGCTGTTGATCCGCGAACTGTTCAGGGAGAAAATCTCGCCACGCTGTCCATCCTTCTGCCGTGGAGAGTAGCTGATAGATCACATACTCATGCACAGTTTTGGTAAGGCCAAGCTGGGTGATATGGTCTTCCCAGTTATCAGTCATCGCAAGCGATGGGCCATACACCTTGGTTTGCGCAAGATTTTGCAGAAAAATATCATACTCATGCTCGCCACTAAGTAGGCCACCCCCTAGTCCACTGCAATGCACTTCAAGGGGTCGGTCTTGCATAGGGGCGTCATCTTGCCAGACGTCAGCGAGGGAAAATATCCAGGAGGCCCACTCTGCAGAGCCTGTGAGGACTACGGGCAGCGCATCTGCGAGTTGCCCCCCACTGTAGTGTTGTTTGGACACTTCCCCAATATCTATGGCCTGCTCGTTGACGGTGACTTCCCACTTAGCCATCTCTCTGAAGGGAAACGGAAGACCAAACGCGAGGGGAGTTGCCTGCTGTAGCGTTGAGACTTGAGGAGTAAGCGAAAAAATGTTTTAGTATTTATTTATTTTTATGATTTTTTTTTTATGATTTTTTTATGATTTTGATTTATGAATTGGAAAATTGGTTTTTGGATTTTATGAAAATTTTATGATTTTTTATGATTTTTTTATGATTTTTTTATGGCTCATTTTATGATTTTTTTATGATTTTTTTCTGCCCACACCGCCCTCCAAAAAACAATTGGAAAAATCATAAATTTTTCATAAAAAAATCATAAAATTTTCATTAAAAAATCATAAATTTTTCATAAAAAAATCATAAAATTTTCATTAAAAAATCATAAAATTTTCATAAAATAATCATAAAATTTTTTGTTTTATTATTGAAAAATATATTATTTTTTCATTCGTATTTGATCTATTTACTTTTATGATTTTTTTATGATTTTGATTTATGAATTGGAAAATTGGTTTTTGGATTTTATGAAAATTTTATGATTTTTTATGATTTTTTTATGATTTTTTTATGGCTCATTTTATGATTTTTTTATGATTTTTTTCTGCCCCTTTTGCTCTTTTTTCTGTTTTTTTTTTTTTTTTTTTTTTTTTTTTTTTATTTTTTTGGTTTTTTTTCTTTTGCTTTTTTTCCGGGCGGTGCGGGCCCCCCCCCTACCCCCCTCCCCCTGCCCGTCCGCCCCCACCTCGTCCCCCCTCCTCTTTTTTTCTCCCCTCCCCCCCCCTCCGCTTTTCGCCCTTCCTCCCTCCCCCTCCCTCCCCCCCTCCTGCCCCACCCCTTTCCCCATCCTCACCCCCCCTCCCTTGCACTTTTGCATTTTTTCACGGCTTTCCCCCCCACCCTACCACCCCTGTCCCGGCGCTGTCCCTTGGGATCCGTTTCCGCTTGTTCCTTCCGGTGCCACAGGCCACACAGCAATGTGAGTTGAGCTTGGGAGAGGGGAACAGGAGGCACTTTGGCATGCAGTCTCAGACCAACCACTGGAAGGAAATTGGGATGCAACCATTGGGGCTTCCATTCTTGTGTCCCAAAGAGAGCCGCAGCCAGCGGCAACCAGCCAAATTGGGCCAGCTCAGCGAGACTGCTGGGCATTCTTTTCTTGGCATTGGTGCCAAACCCATGCAGGATAACAGGCCGCATGTAATGTGGCTCAATCGTCATGGCTTGGTACATCTTGTCTCCAGGTAATACTCGTACGCTGACTTCACCCGGCAACAGGCTAAGGGTCGGAAGAGCTCCTTGCTCATATGCAGGCCGGGCCCATTTGTGGAAGTTGGGTTGTCTGCCTTGGTAGCCATCAAGGATTCTCCGTAGATGACCGTGGCGCGGCCAGACTCCAGAGGCTGGGACCGGAAAAGTGACTAAGCCCGACCACTGGCCCAACACACTCCACGCATGGCACCAATCTGCAGTGACCCGGGTGGACGTGCCAAGCAGAGGAGAGCCAAGTAATCCACTAGCGACTGCTTGCTCAACGTCAACAGGTGGATATGTAGTAGCAAGATAGGCTTCAACCGCTTGTGTGCTTTGGCCTCCCGGTGCAGGGCCACGCCAAAAAGGCGAAATCCACGCAGAAGCATGGCCCCCCGCAAGCACCAGGCGCAGCCGGCGGCGCACACCTTTCCACACCATGTGACCCAGGTCACCCAACGGTAAGTGGATCCACACACCGGGTGGTAAGCAACCGCGACCATTCATTTCCCAAGTGGATCCACTCACCGAGTGACGTGGGAACCAAAAAGGAACCCATTCATTTCACCCAAGATGATCACCACTCAAGGGACGTGGAACACGGACACTCACCACCACACAAGGTGTTCACCACCATCACCGAAGGGGAAACCATCACACGATGCCCCCATTGGTTCCCGGACTCCTGCACGTACAGGAGAAGAACGACCAAAGAAAGGAGTGGTCGAACTAAGTCACCTTTTCAGTGACCCCAGTCCCAATGGAGCACAGCTCGAACCTTGGATTAGGTCCTTACTGTGGCCAGACTGTACATTGAGCCCACTCTCCCCGAAGGTTGAGAGTGGACCGGTCGGTGACCCAGTCGTTAGCGATCCCATGCATTACACCTGTCTCACGACAGGACCCTAACACTGTTAGGGAGGAACCGACGGTCTTGTCCACCGTGAGCTTGGCTACCCACGATGAATTTTGACCGTTAGCCAACGGGTTGCCCCATTGACCCCTCCTCGAGACGAGTCCCCAAGTCTCTAAGAGGTTCACCGACCTTGCCTGTTCCCCCGTGTCATCATAGGGTGTTGCTACCCTAGACACAAGGTAAGGTGAGACCCGTCGGTCCCGTACCACGTGTGTACCGATCGGTCCGGGAGAACCCCGAGATACCGCACGATCACCCAAGGATGTGCGCAAACACAAACGAGGGTGTGACATGAGGAGCAACCCAACATGTCAACACACGCCGACTAGGGGGTACGAAGGTACCGTGTCCGTTCACGGTTCGTTAGGGACGGGGGCCTTCAGCAACTCCCCTGCGCTATACCTAAGTTTAACGTCCCCCCGGACCCTCACGGGTCCACCTCCCCCTCTTAGACACATGCCTCTTGGCGGGCCGCAACCTCCGCCCGGGCTATGTCTATGATAGGCACGGGTAATAACATGGGCTATTTCATCAGGATCAGTATCCGAGTCCTCCAATACAGTGATGGGCACAGGGCTCTCATGACCTGAAGCTAATACAATGACCAGGCCCGCATTAATTTCAGTGAATGCCTCACTCACTAAGATGACTCCTTTGGGCCGACACTCAGCGGCAGTGTCATCCTCGGCTGCTTTGTCCTTCCGGGCAGGTTTGGTTGACCCAGCCGGTGAAGAGACATCGCTGCTGGACGACGCCCGACGAGACATGCGGGGACTCGGGTCTGGTGAACCCCCGTAGTCAACCTCATCTGCCAGATCGGCACCATAGGTAAGTGGCGGAGCTCGTAGCGGGTCAGCTGCTCGGACTGCAATATGGTCAGCACTATGTGATCTGGACAGTTTCGATGGTGGGCCAGGTTGCTGCATATCCCTGCCCGTGTCCACAGAGCGCGCACGTTTGTGCGATGATGCAATGGGACTTGGCAGCTTGCTTTTTGCAACTTTGCTTGGCGTAGCTGGGAGGGTTGGGTCAGTGCTTGCTAGCCAAAGTTCTCGTATCTCAAAGAGGGTCACCGGCACACAATCGCTGTCAATCAGTGCAAAGTTGATGGTCGGAAAGAGGAATACACAAGCATCAAGGATGTATGTCCCAGCCCATGTCGGGTGTACCTTGTGAAGACCAGTGTCAGCCGAAATGTGGACAAAGACAACTGTAGTGAGTTCGCCATATGGACCGACATATCGTAGCCGTTCTTTCCACCAAGCAGCGACCATTGGCCAATGGCTGAGCCCAGGCACAGACTTGACCTTGTCAGATTGCAGATCCCGATTGTCCGTCACCAGATATACCGTGTGGTAGGGCAGAAATGCTGAGCTCTGACTAACCAGCCATCGGTACAACTTGTGCCAATCAGGTCCAGGTAAGGGTTCACGCCCGCCGACCATGGCAATTTCATAGTCATGCCGATCCGGTGCAGCTGTCTTCTTATGGGGGTCTCCAAATCGCCAGTGCTGCTCAATCGATACATTTAGCCCGTATTCCGTCGAAATGCTTTTGTGCTGTTCAATTGCGTAGAGCAAGTCAAAGAAACTAATATTAGGGTTCTTTTCATGCCAAGACTTCGCCACCTGTTCTCTGGAGAGCAGAGACATCTCACTGTGAATTCTTGGGCTACTGATTTGGCAGTGGAATTGAAGAGAGGGGGAGGGAGGGAGGTGTTGAGAATCCTGACACGTCCTTGGTCAGAAGACTCAAGCACACCAAGTGAAATACCAGGAAAACCGACAGGGAGGAACAAAGAAGGACAAACAAAGCAGGCAGCAAAGGAAAAGGGTCAACAGCACAACAACGACGAACGAATCAAACAGGGGGGAAGAGGGGGGGCAAGTGTTGAAAAACCTGACACGTCTTTGGCCAGGCAGTTCAAGCACCCAGAGCACCAACTGAAAGGATAAAATCAAATAACCCGGACAAAGAGCCTAGGAAGCAATGGCTACGCGAGGCAGAGCAAGCGTAGTGAGCGAAAGAGGTGAATCAGGAGGAGGGAGCAGGAAGAAGAAGCTGGAAGCCCTGACAGTCTTTAGTCAGAGAATCCAGGCACGAGAGAGAGAAAAAAGAAGAAAGGGAGAGGAGATGAAAGGAGGCGCTGATAACCCTGGCACGTCTTTGGCCAGAGAAACCAGACGTTAAATGGAAGGAAACGAAAAGCAGGAAGAAGTGGAATGAGCAATGATGAGTACAATCGGAATGTGGTCACAATGCACGAGAGATCAATATGTACTTTGTGGAGTGAAGAGGAAACTATAGCAATACCCTTCGCCCAATAATCGGGAAGTTGGCAATTTCTATCCCGTAACGTAATGAGGAAGAACTGTATGGCCCTTTCCTGAAACTGAGCTAAGGTAGCAAGACTGTCTACGACTGTCTCTTGAGCCGATGGGATCGCAGGGAGCAGCATCTCTCTGTGACAGAGCACACGGTGCTAGTACATTACACATATCATGATGCAAATGGAAAATGGTGATGTGTACATTCTTTCGTGTGTATTAAGATAACAGGCAGGCCGGATTTCCTTTTTGTCTGATGCTCACATCCTACTGGGCAAATATTCAACTGGAGCTCACTATTAGTCAACTTGGTGTAGGAAAGTTTCTTCCTGGTTGAGTTCCGGGGGTGTCTGCAGCTCAGGGCGTAGTTGCACTGGTAAAGACAGGCCGTCGAGTATTTTGCGCCATCGAAATGTGGTGAAATTCGTCTGTCGTGACTGTTGGTCAATGATGTGGTGGTACTTCCACACTATTTGTTTCATGATAGCGGTGGCCCTATCTGTCAAAGCAGTGAGTTTGATTCGCACCTGAGAAGGTTGTTCACTTCTCACCACATCGGAGGGGCTACTGGCACGCTGTAACATGTCAATGACTGTGTCATCGTTGCTCTGCTCCGCAGCAGCTTGTACAGCGTTGAAAACTTCTTTACGGGCAGGGTAACCATACCATTCCAGGGAATGGCAGAGCACTGAGGCAATCGTGATCTCCTGCCACGGGTCCGCTTGTGCGTCTAGGAGCAGCTGTACATTAGTCCTGTGTCGATGGAGGACAGCAAGAAAAAGTGGGGGGAGCGCTCCTTTCACGGGCATCACCGAGGCACCAGCTTCAAGCAAAATTTGCACATGCTGCGAGCTGCCCAACTCAACTGCTAACTCCAACATGGTGGTAGGTTTTGTTTTGGGCGGAATGATATTGGGGTCAGCATGGGCTTGTAGCAGTAGGTAAGTTAGTGTGGCTCCATGTCGAGGGAAACAGTGGCCAGCAGCAGGCTGGTAAGCATATATGGATCAGCAGAATGGTCTCGAAGGATAGCTGAAGCTATTAAAGTGCTAATATGCCTTTCCTCCGTCGTCATGTCTATAAGGCCTACGCCCTTACCAAGGAGATAGCTTACCTCAATCACATCCTTGTGACAAATGGCAGTGAGCAGGTCGCGGTATTGCTGCGCCGACGGGACTTGTAACAACTGCACTATATAGCAGAGCGTTGTCTCATTTGCATCTGTGTCGAACTGAACAGCCCTCAAAGGCGATTGGATTACTGACGAGCTGGCTGCATATAGGACAATTTGAAAAGGTGAGTCCAACTCGAGCACCTTAGCCGTCTGTTTCATAATATCCCATCCGAGGGTTGTCCGTTCCACGACGTCCATCGTCAGGGCTGCTTCCCCACGGATTCCATGGCAGACACGGAGTCGCATGCTTACCCCTGGAAATAAGTAAGCGGAGGCAACCCTGACAGTCTTTAGCCAGAGAGGCCTCGCACTTATATTTGCAACCGCGAAGTTCAAAGATGCATGGGTAGGGTGCAGAGGGGTGTATAAGGAAATGTAAAAAGGATAGTAACATGTCAGACCATCTGAATTTGAGCCGATATTGCTTAGCAGATTACGAGAGACAATTCTCAAGGGCATGCAAGCTGAAACAAAGAAAACAGAATAGCCAGTCAGAAGCAAACGGCCCGTGCTGTATAGCATGTCTAGGATCCCATAGGTCGAAAGATCGATCTAGTTGGTATGTGACTAGACTTGTAGCAGGAGAGCCTCGGTGAGGGTCAGGAGTCCGATACTGTTATTTGAACCAAAAAATGCTGCGGGCCTTCATTCAAGCAGCGTGACAAGGGGTCCCATGCAAAACAAAAAGCTCCTCTACTCAACTTCAACTTTTCTGTTGGCAAAGTTAGCAACTAGTGCACTTGCCCTCTTTTCATGTCCTGCATCCTCAGAATGAGGAAAGAGCCACAGTCTTCGCTGCAGTTCCTTCGGACTATAGTCAGCATGCAGATGTCAAAGGTCTAATGTCACTCAGGTTTGACTTCCCTCTGTAGCTGGATCTGTGCACGATTCTGTCGGAGCAGCTGAAGCAGCTTGAACCAACTCTTCTTCTTTAGCAGTGGCTTGTTCATGCTCGATCTGTACCAAATTGCCCACGACTTCTTCCATTTGAGTGGCTGCCTCTATTACGAAGGTTAATAGAGTGCGTGCATACGCCAGCTGTTTAGCGGCCCGGGCCCGACCCTCTGTTGCAGGTCCTAGCGGCGGTACCTCACCATGCCGCCACATTGTGACTTTGCTTGTTGTATGAACTGGCATGGAGGGTGATTGCGGTTCCGATCGACCAGCAAAGGTCGCATTGAGTTTCTGCAAGTCGCGTACACTGTAATTCCCAGTCGGGTCGAGCTGTTGGGTACATGTCTGTCCCGTGGGGTCTGTGTACTTTCTTTTACCATGCAAGTTCTCCTCTCTTCGCGGCATAGACTTTATGGCACTTTTGTGTTCAAAGCCAGTCTTGAAAGTTTCGTGAGCTGCTGAACTACAGCGGGATTCTCTGTTCAGGGCAATCAGTTTGTCCATCACCTTGCCTGAGCTATTGGTCATTTCGGTGAAGGGCCAGCAGGGCGTGCGATTCGCCAGGATATTGTGCTCATGCATCCGGTCAACATAGAAATGATTCAATTTCTCATTGTGTCGGTGGTTCGTGATGACAGCAAATCTTCTGGGACTGACCCAGACCCATAAATCCTCCTGAAAGGACTCTGTGGCGTAGAAGGGCCAGATCTGCCGGCCTCCCATTT
>CAMXCT020001936.1:0-123385 GCA_947184155.2 Cladocopium goreaui
ACCTATCAATATGAGGCGTATGCCGGATTTCATGTCATCCACCTACATACTGATGGTGCCCCACTCCTGCTATTTAGTGCACCTTCCGATGTTCCAGCGCTTTCGCCGCGTGCTCTCTGTGAAGCTGGGAACCTGGGCAACCTGGAAGCGAACGTGATGGCAGGCAGAGCCCTACTGGGTATATTCCAGTTGCCAGACAATCAGCAGCGTTGTGTCATTGCATTGGTACACGAGAAGGTGATGTCGAGCGGAACTAGCAAAAACCCTGTTCAAAGAGCGCTCAAGCGCATTGCCCCAAAGATGCTGGAGCTGGTTATTGTCTCTCTGCCTATTGCTCGGACCTTTTGTGGGCGACTTTTGGATCTGCATCTTAGAACCATGAGTTATTTTGATTCTGCACAGGATTGGCTGAAACCCATTGAAGACCACCCGTCCATGGCCGTTGTCTGGGAAGAGTTGGCCTTTCTGGGAGACACACGCAGCCTGTGAAAGTTTGGTGAGAGGATGTACAGTGTACTGAACCTCCTTGAACCTACTTGAACATCTTGAAACCTATCTTGGAACAATGTCTGTGCAGGTGAACAGTTAGGAAACCATTTTAAGTTTGTAGGAACCGATCTGTGAACTATAGAACCCATAGGAACCTCTAGGAACCAGGTAGGAACCAATTTGGAACCAAATGGAACCAGTTTGTGCATGGAAGAGCTTGGAGATGGATTTTCGTTTGTTTTTGTGGTTTTTGGTGTTTTTGGATGTTGTTTGACCCATGTCTTAGGAACTTGATGTTGTGAACTTATTTGGTAGGAGTTTTGTGGTTATTTGTGAGTTTGAGCTGAAGACGTTTTATTTGGAGAAGCTGGAAGAACGTTTTTGAAGCTTGAGAACTCTTTTGAAGTAGTTTGAGAAGTTTGAGAACGTTTGAGTGTCACTGCGTTTTACTCTGCACGACTCTTCTAAGAAGAAGAGTGACTGAGCTGTCAAACCTGTGTGGTTTGGCTCAAGTCCGAGCTGTGAAAAAGAGCTGCCACGCCGCTCTCGTGTTTTCACATGGTAGCGGAGCCCCAGTGATCCTGAGGGAGAGGGGCAGACGCTAAGAAAGACAGTTAAGATCTGCCGCTGTCTTGCTGTGAGAGTTGCAGAAGAGGTCTGTGAAAGATCTGGCATCTTAAGATGAGTGGACCTGGGCCAATGAGTCCCAGCACAGAGCCAGACACCGCTGTGGCCACTGGAAGTGCCAGTAGTGCCCCTGCCGGGCTGGTTTCTGGACATTTAGACACTGGAACGACACCTGTGTTTAGTATGTCAGGGCCACAAGGCCCCCCCACTGTCTATGTGCCGACAAACCCAGATCCTCTGCAAGGATCAGGAGACCCATGGCTGAGCTTCAATACTGGTATGGGTGGAAGATCAGATGGAAGTTTTTTGTCATCTGGTACCTACCAGACAGGCCAATCGACAGGCCAGTCAACAGGCCCATCAGGGGCACCGAGCACACCAGCAACTGGAGTTACGTTTGCAATGCCGCCAGGTTTTCTGGACACATCAGGTGGTCCAGCAGGAGGTCCAGGAGGAGTTCCTGTCGGAGTTCCTGTGAGCCAAGATCCACTGATGATGCAAGTACTTCGACAGCAAATGTTGCTGACCCAATCCATGGTTGACTTTCTGTCACGTACAGCGCAGGGAGCAGGTGCAGTCCCTCCACTGCCTGGAGCTCAAGGGCCAGTGCCCCAAGCTCAGGTCCAAGGAAGTCAAGGACAAGGAAGTGAACGTCTTACCATGGATACCAAGTGGATTCCAGCAGCACCCTTGCCAGATTGGAAGTCTTGGAGTACAAGGTCAAAAGAGCTGTCTGGTTTCAAGGGTTGGTTAGACAAGTTTGCATCGTGGCTGTGTCTTGTCCACGATAGCTATGCGCAAGAGCTCAAGGAAGCTCTGAACTTGCCATACTCTGTGGTGATCGTGAACCAAGATCAAGCCATTCGAAGTCGTCGACTGTTTCATCTGCTCCAGCAGAGCTTTTCTGGATACTCAAGGGTTGACAATGTGGTGAAATCTCAGATTGCATTTTATGGCATTCAGGAGGCAAATGGTTTTGAGCTTTTGAGATTGCTGCGCAGAGAGTTCAGTTTGATGAGCCGTCCAGAGGCGCTGCCATACAGAGAAGCCTGCCTGAAGTACACCGTGAAGAAGAGTGAGAGGCATCTTCTCATGGATGTGCTGAGAGAAATTGGGGCTGAGATCGAAGGATTTCACTCCATGTTGGAAGCTTCACTGATTGCAGGTCAATTGGCTGATTTGCGCATCAATGAGGGAGATCAATTTTTGCTATATCTGAGAAATTTACCAGAGAAGGTGGCAGAATATGTTCAACTCCACTGTGGTGCCACTACTGTTGCCAGGGTTTGGGAGTCTGTGGTCGCGTACCACACCAGAATGAGACTCACCAATGACCTGGACAGCAGAGTTCATGTGGCAACAGGGCCAAAGCAAGGTTCTGAAGGTGTCACTTGCCACAACTGCGGCAAACGAGGACACTTTGCTCGTGATTGCCCACAGCCTGTGAAATGCAGCCATTGCGGCAAGTCAGGTCATGCAGCTAAGGACTGCTGGGCCAAGGATCCCAGCAAACGACCTGGAGCTTCCTCAACACCCAAGCCTTCTGCAAAGCCCAAGGCAAAGCCTGCTGCAAAGAGCAAAGGCAGCAAAGGCCGAGGCAAAGGTCGAGGGAAAGGAGGAAAGTTTCGAGAATTTGAAGAAGGTGAAGAGCCTTGTGAGGCTGAGGAGTCTCAAGAACCAGAAGTTGAGCAGGAGGGTGGAAACCAGGCTGCTATGGTAGTCAAATCCTTTGCAGTGAAGACTGGATCAGATGCTGGTGGGCCAAAGGGGGCCACAGGGACATCGAGTACTGAGAGACCGGTGACACACCACCTGAGCAGCACATTGGAGGGTTTTGTAGGTAGTGTAGGGATAGGAGATCCTAAGACCTGCTGGCTGGTAGACTCAGGGGCTACATGCCACATCGTTTCTGAGAAGTGGGTCAAGCACTACACTGTGAGTTTTGAGTATCCTGGTCCATCTCCAAGCTTGAAGGGTGCAGGAGGCAATGATCTGCCTGTCAAAGGGGTTGTAGATCTGGAATTCAAGGTAGGTAAGACGAAGATTACCATGAAGCGTGTAGTAGTGGTAGGAATTCCTTTGAATGTGATCTCAACTTATGCCCTTTTGGAAACTGGTTGGAAGACCGTCCTTGGCAATGCTGAGGAGAGTGGATTGTTTTTGAAGAAATTGAAACTTCCTTTGAAGATTTCTGAGAGAGCATGGTGGCTGAAAGTCAGTTTGCTTTCAAAGCACAAGAGTGGTGTGAAGGGTTCTGGACCAGCACCGATGGACTTGAGCACCATGAACACTGGAAACACTGTGAACACTGACAGCACTGAAACGAAACAAACCAAACGAAACACTTGTTGTGGTTGTAGTTCAGTTGCAGCAGTTGTCCCTGAGGATGTTGTGGCTAAGGACCTGGTAACTAAGGAAACTAAGGACTCTTTGACTAAGGACCCTGTGAATCATGTTGCCACTCAGGAGGTTGCGCAGGTCACCAAGGGTAGGTCAGGAGGTTCTGCCAATGTCAAGGCCAAACGTCGGGAGCTTCAGATGAAGAGTGCAGACATGTTGCAGTCGTTTTCCTATGTTTGTAGGATGTTTCATTTTGGAAGCAGTCGCCTTTTTCAGCATGTTTTTGATGATCATGAGCCCAATACCATTGAAACAGACGTTTTGTTTAAGACAAACGTTGAAACAAACGATGAAACGACAGACAGTGAAGATGATTTCATGTCATGTTGTACATCTGAAACGACAGACAGTGATGATGATTACATGTCATGTTGTGATTTTGAAGAGCTTTGTCAAGAAGATCATGGCACATCTGTATACATGGGGTGGAAAGACCATGAAGGGAGGACAGGTTCAGGTCAATCTGATCGGAAATGCAGGTATGACTGGACGTTTGTGGACCCTTGTTTTAGGATGATGCGTGGTTTTCCTCAGGTTGAGGACTTGACACAGGATGAAATTGTTGACAGTGATGGACCTCAGGCAGGTGAGGTTTCTGAAGTTGGTTCCCCATCACTTGCCAATTCAGAAGATTTGGAGGGTTGGGGTCCCCATGAACCTGGTTTGCCAGAACGCCCAGACACCCCAGATGGTCCAGAGGGGTCAGATCTGGAGTGCAGTGTCCCTGAATTGGGTGATGGACGTCTCAGGCTGGAACATGAGTGCAGGGGCCATTGGCCTTATGACAGGGGATGTGATGATTGCGTGCAGTCAAGAGGACGCACACCTGCTAGGAGAGTAGGTCATAAGCATGAAACACCCCACAGTCTTGCTGCTGATTTCCTTTTTGTAGCAGGGAAACATTGGAAAGTTCTGGTCCTGTTGATGGTTCACACTGGGATGGTTGGCATGGTGGTTTGTGGTGGTGACAAAGAACGTGACGTGCAGTCCACTGCAGCAGTTCTCAATGAGATTGGTGTTGGAGGGTTGTCTGTAGAAGTAGCTACTGACAATGAGGCAGCACTGAAATCTTTGGTTGAAAGAGGCCTTGCAGCTAGTTCAGCACGAGGCTATCACTGGAGAAACATTTCAGAGGCAAGACCCCAGGCAAAAGGCATCGAAAGAGCCGTTTGCATCATGAAAGAAGGGATCTATGCCAATTGGTTGGCACTTGAACGCCATTGCAATGCCAGGATTGCGTTGGAATCCCCCCTTTTGGGATATCTGGTGGGACATGTCTACAGGACGTACAACGCATACTGTGAGGGAAAAGCTGGGAGCACCCCCTTAGAACGTTTAAGAGAGAAACGGGGAGGTCAGGCACCTAGGTCTTATCCTTTTGGGGCAGTTGGGTTTTTGAAACCAATTCACCCTGCAAAATGGCCTGGTCAGCGTTTGGTGTTGTGCCATTTTCTCGGCATGAGGTATGTGACTGGTGGAGGTTGTTTGGGGTACCCATTTTCTGTTGATGCTGAAGGGTATCGTGAGGTGATCAAGGGTCACTCTTTCAAACTGAAGGAACCTCTCCAGTATGATGTTGAATCTCTTTTTCCTCTTTTGGCAGGCGTCAGGCCACAGGACTTCCCAGAACCACGTCTTGAGGCGCCACAGGCAGAACAGGCTTTACCACCACCTGATTTTCCACCAGAGTTGGATCCACCCGTTTTCCCAAGGGAAGAGGTGTCTCCACAGCCCATTGCAGATGGAGCTGATGGCATGGATGTAGATGCAGGTGAGGTAGGTGAAGGTCCTGAGCCCATGACGATCGACAGGGTCGATGAGGGTTCAGAAGGGGAAGGATCTGAGGAGGAAGAAGGGGATGCGTGGTTGAACAACCTTATTCTTCAAACACAAGCTGATGTGTGGAACACTTTTTGTTTGAGAGAGTCTGGTTGTGTTTTCCCTGTTGGTGAGGGAAATGGTGATTTCTTTGAAGAGGACTTTGGAGGTCAAAAGGTTCGAGTCGACATTCCTGAAAGTTCTTTTGACGAGCTCACTGGAGCTGCTTTGGACTTTGAACAGGTGAAACAGGGAATGAAGACTGAGGTACAGCAGCTTGAGAGACTTAAGGTCGGGCGCTGCCTTGTAGAACGGGATGGCCGGGCACTTGCTAAGGAGAAACAAGTCACGGTCTTGACCTCACGTTGGGTATTGACCCAAAAGACCTCAGAAATCGTTCGGTGTCGCCTTGTAGTCCGAGACTTCGCTACGGGAGGGACCTCAGCTTTGAATGCTGGGATCTACGCTCCAACGTCGTCGTTGGACGGGCTTCGTTGTGTGCTAGCAGTTTCCGTGGTGAAAGATCTCAGTTTGCTGACTGCTGATGTTTCTGTGGCGTTCATGCATGCGCCAGTGGAAGCTGAAGCTTGTGACTTAGTGTTACTTCCGGCGAACCTCACAATCAAGGGATGTCGAGTGATCGCATGGCTAGGGAAAGCCATGAATGGGCTCAGGCGAGCCCCACTGTTGTGGTTTCTCGAATTGCAGCGGGTGGTATATTCCATGGAAGGTCAAGACACCTTTGAGAATGCTTTATTCAGGTTGCAGACGCCCAATGGGATGCTTTTAGTGCTTGTGTACGTCGACGACTTACTCGTCGCGGCTGAAAGTCCGCAAGAGGGTGAATCGTTCTTGCAACAGTTGCAGAAGATTTGGCGAATCAAACTGACTGGAAGGATTCCAGCGCTTGAGAAAGGCGTCCTACAGTTTTTGGGGAGAACCATTTATCGAGAAAGGGATGGGGAATCCACCTTAAATCTGGGGGTCAGTGAAGCATACATGACAGGGGTCATCGACAGTTGGCACGAGAAACTGAAACCAAACGAGACACCACCAAAGCTGGAAAAGATCTACAAGGATCGCGAGAAACAGGGCGAAGACACGCCTCTGACAGCGGAGGGTGAAGCACGGTATCGCAGGGTTCTAGGACAGTTAGCGTGGGCCGCTTTGTCTAGAGCTGATTTGTGTTTTTCAGTTTCATACCTTGCGCGATTCCAGTCGAAGCCATCAGGTGCAGCGGAAGCTTGTTTGCGTGCACTGTTGCGTTGGTTGTTGACGCGCCTTCACCGCGTGCAGACTATGCCTTCTCCGGAAGGATCGCCAAGCGTAGGACCGCGAAGCGTTGTTGGTTTCTGCGACGCGTCTTGGAATGTGGCCTCCGTGTCAGGGGGAGTCTTGATGTTCGAAGGTTGCTGCATTAAGGTGTTTTCTAGAAAACAAGAATGCCCAGCTTTGAGTAGCGCAGAAGCGGAATTGTGCGCGATGACAGAAAACTCGAAGGAGTTGGTGTCGTTAGGCATGTTGCTGGAATCCATTTTGGATGGGATTCCGCTGACCATTCTGGGAACCCCGCAGTGTACAACAGGGACTTACCAGTTGGTTTTGCGCAACGATGCTACGGCCGCGATCAGCATTAGCTCGATGGAAGGGTTGCTGCGACGCGTCCGGCACATTGAACTTCGCGCAGAGTACATTCAAATGCTGGTTAAAAAGAAACGCCTTTTGCTTGAGCACATCCCTGGACTTCAAAACCCGAGTGATGGTTTGACTAAGTCATTTAAGAATAGGGATATGCTTATTAACCTCGAAAAGGAGGTAGGTTTGGTGCCAGGACTCGATACAAATGGCTTGTCATGGATCCGTACCTTTCAGCGTAGGCTGCAGCTGCTAGCCGAAGAAGGGGAGATGATGTCAAGTTTGTTGGAAGGGTCGGTAGCACCTGAAACCTGGAATTTTCCGAACGAATTGCATGACACAAGCCTGTTCCACTGAGGCACTTTGCTAAGGAACCTGTTCCACTGAGGCACTTTGCTAAGGAACTTTTGTTTTCGCTTGTGACTCAACGGCATTTTGCTAAGGTTTTGAATTCGATAGACGTTGGAATCGCAGGTGACCGCCTGGAATCCAGTTTGCTCCGACTGAAGGTCTTTGAACCTTCCTACAGTTTTCACTTTGTACTGTTCTTTTGTTGCGAATCGGCGGATGTGGACCTTGAGTACTTCTGTTGTCCCGTCTGGATGGTTTGCTGGAGTTTTTCTGTTTTCCGTGACGGTGTCCTGTCCTTTTCCGTCTCGGTTCTTTGGTCAGTCTTTGTCATGTGCGACTGGTGAGCATTGTTGGACGATGTTGACTAGTGAGGTGATGTGAACTCGTTTCGGACTTTTCGCTGTCTGACTGTAATTTCTGTAGTGCACATGGTCGCGAACATGTTGACACTCAGTTTGCAGTTGTTGGAAGTTTTTCGTTTGCATGTCATGCCACGACACGTTTTTGAAACAAAACGACGGAAACGAAAACCAGTGAAACACCAGTTTTTCCAAACCTCAAGTTTTGTTTTGTTTTGGAACACGTTGTTTGGTTTTCATTTTGGTAAGTAGAGTGAAGCCGTACGAAAAGCTGTCCGTCTAGGTAATGCTGGGAGCCGTGTGTTATTGTTTGTCATCTAGCACAGTTGCCAATAGCATTCTGGATCTAAGATCACCTGCTTTTCGTATTACCGTCCGTTTCACTTTCTTTGGAAGATGGGAAGTAACGTTGACACCTCAACGGAAGTTGCAAAGGTCGATACGGTGGCTGAAGCTCCGGATACCGCCAATGCGACGGCAGATAGCGCAAGGGCGCCGGGAACTGGAGAAGCCGTGCCCTATGGAGTGCCTGGAGCAACACCCACGCATGTGGGAGGTGTTGCATCTCCAAAAGCTTCGCCGAAGCCGTCTCCTCGTGATGAAGCGGCCAGTTTGCCGAGCTCAGATGAGGAAGCTGTGAATCCAGTCGACAAACGTGCAGCTGAAACTGGTGATGAGCCGCCGGCAAAGAAGAGCCGACTTCGTAAGGAAATTCATGGATTGGTGAAGGTTGTGAAAGACGTTGTGATTGGTCTCACAGCCTCGACGTCCACTTTGGACAGTACCAATGAGAGTTTGCAACAAGCCAAGAAGGATATAGATGCTCTCTGCATTCAGTTAGGAGTGGACCAAGTGTCCGCCAAGTACTTCCTAGCATCGATGCAGCAGCACTCGACGGCTATGAACAATATCAGCTGGCAAGTGACTGGGAACAAATCCCAAGTCAATCCAACTCTGAAAGAGCTTTGTCGTGATTTGAACGACAAGATCACTACAGGGAACAGGAGGTTGGCAGAAATCAAGGAAGAAAGACGCGCACAGCATGAACAAACCCTGCAGTATCTGAAGGGCATTGAATCTGCCGTAGACAGGATGGTGACTGCGTTGGGGCAGGTGAATGTTGTGACTGCTGCTCCGGTTGCACCTGGTGTGACACCCACTGGAGTTCCTGTGGGACCGGGTGTGGCATCAACTGGAGTTCCTGTGGGGCCGAGTATTGCAGCTCCTGGGGTTCCTGTTGGACCTACTACAACAGCAGCGAGCCCTGCTGTCCATGGAGTTACGGGCGCGATGAATCCTCCCCTGGCACCACCACCAATGGGGACACCGACAACTCCAGGAATGGCAGCCAATACAGGAACGAGTTTCCCACCTGTTCCACCGGCCTCTGTTGGTTATGCACCACCGCCTGCAGCGCCGGCAGCGCCTGCAGCGCCAGTTGTGCAGCGCGCAGGGCGCATTCGCCTGCGCACCCATGATGGGACGGAAATCGTACGGGCCGTTTCGCCCAACCCTGCTCGTCGAGAGGCAATCCCGGCAGGGTGGGCAGAGGAGTATGGTATGGGAACTCTCCAGTTGGGCCAGTTGGTATATCGAGTGATTTCTGACGAATTCATTCGAACGGCGGTCCCACTCAATTAGCCAGAGACTGCCGAGATCTATGTGAAATGAAGCTGGTTTTGGGAGGAGCAATGAGCCTGAGAGTCCTTCCTTGTAGCATGGTCACATAGATAATTTTGATGTTTTTGGATTTCAATGTAAAGCTCTGCACTTGCCTGGCAGCTTGTGAAAGAATAGCTATATGAGCTCGAGGTTCATTCCAAGCAGCATCAGTGTTCGATGAGCTTTGAAAAAGGAGAGATGGAATCTGTTGTGCAATCAGTTGCATGGGAGTGGATTCACTGTTGATGTTTGCAGTTGCACTTTCATGTACTTTGGTTTGCAGTTTTCATTTCATTTTCTTGACAGCAATCCTTGTACAGAGCTGGAGCCGTCTAGTAAGCTGGAGCCGTTAGGAGTAGGATAGGGTTTTGCAGATGTCCAGTTTTGCAGTTTGCATGGATGTTCATGTCACTGTGTTGCAGTTTGATGTCATCAGGTTTCACTGCTGTTATCTGTTTTGATGTCAGTTGTAACTAGTTGGACACTTGTGGACTCATTGGACGGTTTTTGCAACTCCTCTGTCGTTTGTTGTTGTTCTTTGTTCTGTACTAAGGTACTTGTATGATCCAATGATGTAGCTGCCAAGGGGTCATGAGAAAGATGGCAATGCCATATGAAATACCCCTGCAGCTGAGGATCATAACATAACATGTTTGTTGTATGTTCTTGGAACTTGGTTGAAGTTGTCTTGAACTTGAACTGTCGTTGAACTCTTCCTGAACTTTCTGTCTTGGAGTTCTGGTTCAAGTGTCTTGGCATTCTCTGTACCTCTCTGTCTTTGTGCGTGCTATGTGGTTGTTTGATGTGCTTGTCTTACTGCTTATGGCACTGCTTTGTGGTCTTCTCTGGATGGGCTGGCAGTTCAAGATCTACATAGCCAAGCTTAGAGCTCAGGAAGCCCGTTTTGCAGAACTGGAAGGTCGTATACAGGCAGTGCAATCTGATGCAACTGCAATCTCAACCAAGAAGACTGTACGCAGTGGAGTTCAGACAGAGTGGAACCAGATGTGCTTTTATATGCGGCCTCATAGCCGTGTGTTGCACAAAGAGGATTGCCAGTATCTTCAAGGACCTGGAGTGAAAGAACTCCATCTATGTCAGATATGCTTTCAGCGTTGATGACTGTACCTTGGGTCTCTTTTTGGAAAAAGGCCTGCCCAGCGCTTAGCTGTCACTTGCATTGGGCTGATAACCAAGGGTTTAGAAGACAACAACACCGAGGAACTTCTTGAGCCTTGAAGTTCAGAAGCCAAGGTTCCAAGTTGAAAAGCGTTTGAGAAACAGATTTGAAAACATGTTTCAGTTTGTTTTGGATTATGGTTGAATGATCCTAGTTTGAGGGGTTAGGGTTCCCAAGGCCATTAGTCAGAGACCTGGACACTTGGTACCCGTTGGGGTCTATCCCAATACCCAAAAAGAACTGGACACCAAGGCCATACCCAGAGGACAGACCTTGGCACCAGTTTCCCCTTACTTAGATGAGATGATGATGACAAACGTGAGACAGTTTCAAATACCAAGGTTTCCAAATGACAAACGTTTTCAAACAAAACTTTGTGCAGAAGTTGTGAACTCAGTTTCAAAGTTGTGGGTTACTCAGAAAGATGGTTATGGGGTATGGTTGGTTGGTCTCTTTTGCACCGCTGCCACTGCCCTATGATGATCACAAGATGGAGCCAAAGAGACACGTTTCTCATAAAACATCCATCTATCTGAGGGCACCATTAAAACACAGGACCACTTCGAGTTTTCTGTGCGCTAGTTCCTAGCTTAGTTGGTGATGTCTGGAACTTAGTTGTGTGGGTTCAGAACTTAGTTGCCTTACAAACGGTATGGTAGTCTATAGGTACTTCGGTGTACAGCACTACTGTCCAAGAAGGGGTGTGAAAGTTTGGTGAGAGGATGTACAGTGTACTGAACCACCTTGAACCTACTTGAACATCTTTAAACCTATCTTGGAACAATGCATGTGCATGTGAACAGTTAGGTAACCATTTTAAGTTTGTAGGAACCGATCTGTGAACTATAGAACCCATAGGAACCTATAGGAACCAGGTAGGAACCAATTTGGAACCAAATGGAACCAGTTTGTGCATGGAAGAGCTTGGAGATGGATTTTCGTTTGTTTTTGTGGTTTTGGTGTTTTTGGATGTTGTTTGACCCATGTCTTAGGAACTTGATGTTGTGAACTTATTTGGTAGGAGTTTTGTAGGTTATTTGTGAGTTTGAGCTGAAGACGTTTTATTTGGAGAAGCTGGAAGAACGTTTTTGAAGCTTGAGAACTCTTTTGAAGTAGTTTGAGAAGTTTGAAGACGTTTGAGTGTCACTGCGTTTTACTCTGCACGACTCTTCTAAGAAGAAGAGTGACTGAGCTGTCAAACCTGTGCGGTTTGGCTCAAGTCCGAGCTGTGAAAAAGAGCTGCCACGCCGCTCTCGTGTTTTCACACAGCCGCCATGAACTCTTAGTGTTTGCACAAGCTAATCAGTCGCGCCTCCCATTGGCAATGGGCATTGTGCAGCCGCATATACCTGTTCGCCGTATGGCTAGCGAGCGCAAAACGCAACTGACTGATGCATTAGTCAGAATTCTGAGCCGATTTTTGACACCAGCTGCGATCTCGATGGATGGGGCCCATGACAGTTACTATCGTGAACATCTCCTTCCTCTAGCAGCACACGGTGATGGACATGTCCTGACAGTCTCAATTGCACTCTTGTTGGCCATTATGACTGGAAGATCTGACTTATGTATTGCAGGGGTTTTTGGTGCTGGCAAAACGCGGTCCCTTGCGGTCCTGCTCATTGCCCTAAGCTGCGAACTGAATGACTTTGTTGCAATCGTCTACACTAAAGAGAATGTAGCTGCCAAAGCACTAGCGGATCAAGTGAGTGATCTTGCGCCCCCCACAATCAAGAACTTCGGCAGGCTAATTGGACGCATGGAGGAGGGCAAAGGAGAGGCATACGCCTCCAAAATTGACGTCCGTTGTAGTGACCGTAATAGAATCATCTCACATAAGAATATACTCATCGCAACAGGTGGCTCAGCTACGGCGGAAATGGCGATGCGCTACTCCTCTTTTGGCCATTGGATTTCTCGCACCTGGCTTGCCTTTATGGACGAAAGTCAACAGTATGGCAACTACCATGAGATTGCAGCTCTTGCTGCCATCCAACAGCCAATGCTTACTGTCTTCATTGGAGACCACAGGCAAACTCCAGGAGGGCTATCCAAAGGCCGAGCAGCGGCTGTCAATCGACGTAAACTGTTGCAACGGCCGTTGGGGCTTCGAGCACTTGATAAGTCCGGCGACTATTTTCCACCAGCACGAATGGCAGCCCTCGTAGCTCAGCTGTGGCCCGATGCGAGCCAAGATCCGGAGTCGGAGCTCTTCAGTCTGCTGAGGCTTGCAAACAAGCCGCACAGTGGCCCATGGACATCCACTCCGCAAGATTACGAGCTGCCTGTCGCCCTCAGGCGGGTGTTCCACTGCCGAATTTCGTGCCAGCTGGATGCACACAGCAGCCTCATTGCAGCGGTGCTTGCAGTCTTGCTAATTGCCACAGCACCAGAGGAGTTTGGGGTACCTGCGTGCACCACGACCCTTGAAGCAGCTGGACTCTGTGGTCCTCATCGATGGGGCATCATTCTCCCTAACAGCTCACGAGTTTCCATGCTGACCTACCAAGCCATTGTTGCAGTTCGATATCCGGAGTTAGTCCTCCATGAGTCCAACCATATCTACATTGGCCATTTCGTGCCACATGAGTCCACTGTAGCCATAGGAGGCTTCCGCACAGTACTGTGGAAAGCCCCTAAGGATCTCAGGTCTGCAGTTGAGGATGTGGTTGCCTTCTGTACCTACCTGAAGAATTATTATCGTAACTTGCAACAGGGAGCGACCTCGCAGCTGCTTGTCTTATGCAATCGTACGGCTGTACATAATCTGCTACTCCAACATGGCTTTCAGACCGAGTGGTATGGCGGGCTGCGAGTTTCCACCACCTCCTCTGCTGCAGGAGCGACAGCTCGCATTGCTGTCATTGTTCAAACAGGGGTAGGCTTTCTTAGTGGAGGACGGAGAGATTCAACAGCAGACGAGCGCGAGGACTGCTATGGAAGGGCAACTGTAGCGCTGACAAGAGCCATCGACCATACCTATATTGTCTCGCCTCTTGACATGGCAGGCATGATTGGAATGGCCCAGAGAATAGGGGTTTACCATTACGGATACTTCACGTTGAAAGCCCGTGACATTCAGTACCATGGCCCTACACACTACCCTAGCGACAGATGTGCCATACTGGACTGGGGATTATCGGTGCCCTTTACTCCCCAAGATAAACCGCCCCTTGCTATTGCCATGATAGTGACCACCAATGGCACACGAGCGTGGAGACGATATCGACTGGTGGTGGCATGCAGAGACAGGCTACGGCTTCCCCCTAATGTCCTCGCAGCGCTAGAGTCCCGCACACGTGACCATGTGCTGACGACCAGCGGATTTTTCCCCTGCTCAATTGATCGTGAGTACCTGTATGGTTACGCCGCGGATGGTTACAGATCTCCCCTCTGGCTGTGTGCAGCTTACAATGGGTCCCCAGCCCTCGTTCATCGACACAGAGGTCACAAGGTCTTCTTTCATGCTGGTATACAGGATCGACAACTTGTGGTAATCCCTGGTATCCATTACTTTGATGCCCATCGGTTGCAACCTGAGCTTTTGGCCACACTAGATCGCCAATTTGATCCAGGCACTATGAAATTTGCAAGCCCGGAGGGTGCAAGAGACACAGTGAGTGACCCATCCTCGGATGAAGAAGCCGCCTCTACCGATGGAGAAAGTGATCCAGAAGACCCTACCATCTCATGGTGTCCACCCATACCTGAAGCAGCCGAAGATCCCTCTGAGGACGAGATCTTGAGCGCAGCTGATAAGCTAGCAATGTTAATTGACAATATCCAACCTGACGGAAACCCTTTCTGCATACCAGAAAACCTTGGCGTTCTCCCGCCGCTATGGCTCCAGGCGAGACTGACGTTGTCCTTGATTGCCATCCAAGAAAAGTTTGCGCGCGTCTTGCTGAGTGTGGCGGGTGAACTGTGGTTGCGCGGGCAAGGTGCCAAGGAGGTGGAGGATGTCCTTAATCAAACAGCTAGGGCTCTCACAATTCGATTGGCAGAGAAGCTCGCCCAGGCGATGAGCTCGTTGATGAGATTGGCTGAATCCATGGTGACTCCAGAAACTGAATGCCTTTTGTATGCCACTTACTGGTTTCGGCCCATCCTGTCTGAACTCATTGGCTCAGCCCGCGAGAGCTCTGAAGTGAATCGGAGTCGAGCGCCGAGTGGCCCTGTGAAAGTCCTAGTCACAGATCGACCGCATCGGCGCACTACTGGGTTAGTGGACCTTACGAGTGGCGCCTCTGCCCTCTTGGCATGGTTTCCGGCTAGCTGGGCCAGTAAAATTGCTCCCAAACTCCTCGAGAATGCTCCTGAGAATGCACAGAAACCTCAAGAAATCAACATCACGTGCCCGAAACGTTCCTATGACGAGACTCCCGTGGAAGGAGAAAAGCAGCTGCTCCAAGCAGTTAAATTTGTTGCTAAAAATTTGCCTGGTTTTCACCTGGGGTTGGATGAAGACTTTCAAATGGCTGGAAGCTTCCAGGAGCTCATCAATGGTTACACCACAGGGCTCGTTGAACCATGTATGCTGCGAGGTCTCCAACCCCTTGGATCGAATCGTACTACTCTTGAAGTGATTATTCCCTCTTCAGAAGGGCTTACCCCTGAAAAATGGAAAGAAACAGCCACACTGTGTCCACTTGACTGGCCTTCCAACTACAGTCTTTTACTATTGTGGCACATGAATGGGAGCCTTCATCAAACAGAGGCGCGACTCAGGAAGCAACTGTCACACAGCCACATGTTTGCTGAGTGGACAGTCCACCTCGACAGATTTGCGGAGCGAGCTTTATTCCAGCAACCAGCAGTCTATATAGCGGAACATGCCTTGCAAACCAACCTGCGGGAACGAAACTTCCCAGACAGGCGAGTTCGCCGCAGGGTTCCTCCGGAAGATCTGGATGAACATCGAAGGGCACTCAGAGCGCTTCATCAGCGTGCTACTGCCCAGCAAGCAGTGAACCCAGTTTCATTTGGGCTCACCAATGAATGGTATGACACCATTACAGCAGACAAAAAACACCATTTGGAACATTTCACGAGAGGTATGACATGATCCCCAGCTCAACCCCCCAGTATCACACTTTCCTTCGTATGTCCACCCCCTCTCCCCTCCCCTTATCTTTTTCTGTTTCACTCGGGGCTTTCACCCTTTGGTTGGCTTTTGTTTCATCAATCACGGTGGTGGAAGATGACTTACGTGTCTAATTGGTTCATTTGTCACATCTACTTTAAGTGTACTGCTCATACCCAGTGTGTCTGTCCAAAGACGTGACAGGTGCACTGGTATGCAGCAGGAGACACAGTTTCCCCATTTATAATTGTTAGGTTCATCATGCGACACATGCCTGGCTCCAACCAACCCCGATCTCTCCATCAGTTGGGAGCCACAGTTGGCTGTGTGTGCGAGTGCCAGCTTAGGCATAACAGATCGGGCCGCATGGCTTCGTTAATACCCGTTTTCTGCACGAGCTGTCCCGTTGAGAGCTTAGCTTGTACTAAGGTTGCCTCTGCCATGAAGCCTAGTGCACGCACTCGCTTTCTCGCAGTCGTTGCCTGACAATCATCGATGGGTAAAGATGCTGTTGTTGTCCCCAGATGCAGTCTTGATGAGCCACCCACTCCCCCACCCCTTCCACCAACTAAGGCACTTGAATTCGCTGACTCATCCATAGGTTTTGCCATCCGCAGAGCTACATTAGGTGTTGGTGCCTTTTTCGTTCTTTTTCTGTTTGTGATTACTGTTCCCTGCCTGACGTGACCCTCACTCCCCCTCGGATGTTCCTCCTTGGCGCCTTGGTCCAGGTTTTACTGGTCCCTCCCTCTGGGTATCGTTGCTTCCGGCGACGGCCTGGTTGCCTTGCCTCTGTGCTTGGAGTGATTGTTGTGCATTGATTTCCCCTCTTCATTGTGTCTCATGGCACTAAAGGCCTTTGGCCCTGTGTGGGGATCTCTCCCTCTACACCATGTTTCCTGTGTTGTTGGAGTGCTGTGTGCACCCTCACTGAGGTATTCATCATAGTATGATCCTTGGCCCCTTTTTTGAACTCCGCTAAGGCACGTTTGTACCCCTTCTGGTGCGGTTGTGTCCCTCTCCCTCTGTCCTCTGCTGCCTCCTGGCTCCTCTCCTCGCTCCTTCTGTGTGGCCGGTGTCGTTGTGTGTGTTTTGTTTTGGCCTCTCCCCCCTTTTGTGGTTTGCTTCCCCCCATGTTGGCAGGGTTCTCTGTGGTGGTTTTTGTGTCATCTGGTCCATCTGTTGCCTGGATACTGAGGTTACCGCTCTACATAATTGCTCTGTCATTTCACCTTAACTACATTGGTTGTATCTTTAGTTACTCTGAATTCTTTTGCGGTGTGGCAGATTCCTGTCACCGTCCCCCCCTCTCCGTTTTACCTCTTTTATGTCTTTTTGTGGTTTTGGGCTGTTTGATTCATGTGGCTTTTTCGTTGGCTGTCTGGGGAGGGCCCTTCTCGCTCTGTTTTGTTTCTGCGATTCTTCCGGGAGGGGCGGTAGATCCCTGATAGAGCCATGGACCAGGCTGCACTGCAGTGAGCTCTACTGGCGCTGTCCAGTGGTGCTTCCTGCTGTTCAGTCTGGAGCGCCCTAGTGCAGCAAAGCCTGCCAACATGGATCGGTGCGCTGATGGGACGTAGTGCTTCTGCTCATGGCTCACTCTAGGGGAGAGTGGCCTATGTGAGATGCACTGCGAACCTCTGGAACATCTGAACTGCAGCAGTTTTTGCTAGGACGATGACACCTAGTGAATCCTGCTAGTCATCTGGTGCTGGTACAGCGAACCTAGCCACCTCTTCAAGTTTGTGGCTTGAGCACGATTGCCATGTGCGAGCGGCGCAATTGAGTACAGGTCGCTGAGTAGCAATCTTCCTTTGCTTAAGCCTACCCTCTGCACGAGTGTATTTTATTCATCTGCAATGACCTTACGGAGAGGATCCTTTTTATCTGCAGAGATCTTTCACCATTGGCACCGTTTCAGGTCCCCTTGGCTTCCTACGATATGACAGCTCTGTGATGCATTACAGTTATTGTCCTGCATGACCTACAGGCTGTCAATCCCCACCCCCCTTGAGGGGGGTGTTGAGTCACATCACCACTGCGCCAGTATCTTACTACAGAGACTGGACTCCAACTTCACTTATCATCATAGGACAAACTTTGGCAATGAGAATGGCAACTGGTATGAGCTGTATTGTCAGCTATTCCTGCTTTGCCTACCTTTCAGAGAGCTGGAGTGACAGTCACGGTTGTATGACGATGAGAATCTGGGTGGTCGTGTACTATCGTTTTCGCTCTGCCGCACTTAATTAGTTTGCATGTTTTTGGTGATGATACAGTGACTTAGGTCACTGTGTCCAAGGCAAATCTCAAGTTGATTTGTTGGTTTTTGTTTGGGCCCGGCCCCGTTCTTTGTTGCTTCGCTGTTTTGCTTTTTGGCGAAACGCAAATCTGGCTGGGGGATTTGCGGGTCGTTGTTGGTTGCGTTTTTTGGTTTGTTTGTTTGTGTTGATGTGATGATTTGCCCGCGGTTTTGGACCACACGTGTCCTTTTTCTAGATGCTTTTCACCGCTTACGCTATTGTAAGGACCGTGCCTAGTGCGAATCGGCCAAGCCGGAGGAAAAAAAAAAAATCCCAATGCGGTTGATCCATGAGACTCTGCAATCTGGTTTCAACTTTGTCCATCCATTCCCGTCTTAACGCAGTTGCTTCAGGGGTAGTGCCCCGCATACGAGCGATGTCCGGGGTTTGGGTTCTATGGAAATATACACTCCTGTGCATATGGACGGCATGTGCTACGTTTCTGGATGTAACTTGCATGGTGGCTACAACATGACGTTGTCAATGGTTTATTTGGGCAGAACTCTGAAATTGATGCAGAATGGTTTGAGAACAACTGGAATTGGTTACAATACCGTGAAGATGCGTTTTATGTGCATGTGAATGTTTTTCGTCAACTTGGTGGAGAAGAAGAATGTTTTTGGAACTGAAATTCATTTGCAACGAGGTTTTCTGGACTGCAAATGAATTTGAAGATGATTTTGGTATCGACGACCTTTTGAACAAGCTCAACGTTGTTTTTCAAACACATGTGCATGCGTTTTCAACCACAACCTTGACTGGATTTGTTTTCTGCATGATGCGTTTTATTTTCGGAAGCTGCCAACTATTTTTGTCAACAGTTTGGATGTTTTTGGACTTTGTGCAAACAGTGCGTTTGAAGAGAAGATGGAAGTGAAGCTGATTTATTTTAGAAGAGATGGTGAATTCATCACCAATGAATTCACCAACATGATGATGATGTTTGTTTACCGCCGCCGTTGCATGTTGCAAAGGCAAAGCAGCTGAAACAGAAGAAGTCCAAATATAACATGCTGCATGTGCATGACAGACAATTTACCTTGCCTTCGTGTTTTCCTGTGTGGAAAAAGGATTTGAGAGTTCGCAGTGAAGCTGTCGTGTTTTGGGGAATTCGTGTTTAATTTGTTAAACGCTCGACGCGGAGTTAAGCCGACCCCTTGCGACGTTAGGAGCGCGACTAGTGGTTGTAATTAGGTCCTGTTGGATTTTCGCATGGTAGCGGAGCGGTTGTGCTCCACGCGTAGTGTAAGTAGACGCGATGATGCCAGGAAGTAACCAGGGACAAGGACCTAATGGCCAAGGAAGTGCGCTAGGAATGAACTCACTGCATATAGGACCAGTAGGGTCGCCAACAATGAACAGAATGGAAGGAGGAGGTGAGCAAGGCGTAGAAAGAAACACAGGTGCTGCAGGTAATTCGCCCACAGGTACTGCGATGCAAGGCAACACGCAAGCAGCAGTAGGAACTGGGACAGCAGCGACACAAGCGGCTCCGGGCTTAGTTGGTCAAGCTGGAAGCTTAGTTGGAACTGGACAGATGCTACCTCCTGCATGGAACACTTTTGGGTCATATGGACCGATGCGTGGTGGTTTGATGGATCCACGAAACTACAGTCAAAACCAGGGTTTTCTGGGATGTCAAGGTCATGGATGTAGTGGTTGTACTGCATGTCAAGGGTATCCAGGTCAGGGTGTGCATGGACAAGGTCTGTTAGGACAAGGTCAGTTCGGACAAGGTCAAGGAGGACAAGGTCTGACAGGACAAGGTCAGGTAGGACAAGGTCTGCACGGACAAGGGATGCCAGGACAAGGTTGCATGGGAACTGCAGGTCAAAGTGCCCAAGCTAGCACAGGTAGAAGTCAAGAACCTGGACAGGGGAGTGCATGTTATGGAATGCCATGGATGTCAGGTCATTGCGGTGGTGCCCCAAGTCAAGGAGGACAAGGTCAGGTAGGACAAGGTCAAACTGGAGGCATGTGCATGGGACCGGACATTGGCGGAGTAACACCCCAGAATCAAAGGTTGCAAGATGTGCTGAGGCTGATGGGAGGTTTGGAACCGATGCAGTTAATGCAAGTCAGGCAGGTGATAGGTGAACAGGTTGGCCAGGCTAGAGGTGTACCTGAGATGTTTGGACAAAGGGCCACAAATGGGTTTCCTCAGAGTATGGATCCAATGCACGTACCAGGAACATCCGGGGAATACGTAGGTGACGTATTTGCTAAAAGTGAGAAATGGTTGGGAACGCCTCCAACACCGGATTGTGCAAAGTGGACCAGTAGAGAAGCAGAAATCCTAGGGTGGCAAGCTTACATCTATGATTTAACAGCCTGGGCGATGCAAGCCAGCCTTGAGTTCGGAAGTGAAATCGAGCATGCCTGTAGATGGCCAGATCCGTTGCACTGGAATCAATTAGCTGTGCCGCAACGTGCAAGAAGCAGAAGGTTGCTTGCTATTTTGAGAAGTGCGTTTGGAAATCACCCGAGAACTTTGACGTTGATCAATGCATTCAGTGAAGGGATCAACTTGTGCAATGCGGATGTGGGTGTGAATGCAGAGTTGCAAGCTTCGAATGGCTTTGAGCTGGTGAGACAGCTGACCCTTGAGTACAGCATCAGGACGAGGAGTGAGGCACTTAGTTTCAGAACGGCACTGGCAGGAAAGTCTTTTGCACTGCATGGAAACGAAACGAGTGCAAGTACGATTGTGACAGATACAATCAGAAAGATAGACTTTGAAATGGCCAGGTATTCTAAGTTGCTGGGAACACTGTCAAGTAGAATTGATGCCACAGGGTTGCATGTAGCCGAAGCTGACTTGGTAGCTGTTTTGCTACGTAGTTTGCCTGAAGCAGTCAGGACATTTTGTTTGCATCACACTGGAGGTGAGTCGTACCAAGCTTTTAGGGCCACAGCACTGAGATGGGAACAGCAGCAGCGTGCTTTCGCTGAGTTCCACCCCAAAAAGAATCTATACCAGGTCACCCAGGTGGAAGGTTCAGATGAATCCACTGTGCAATATGATATGTCTGCAAGTGATGGTGATGGAAACTGGAATTTAGATGCAGTAGGGGGTGTGCGATGTGGTACATGTGGAAGTAGGAGACACAGTTCAAATGCATGTGATGTTGATTTGTCAAAACTGAAGTGTTTCAAATGCCAGAAATTTGGCCACATTTCTGCAAATTGCCCAGAGAGAAAGAAAGGAAAAGGAGTAATTAAGGGCAAAGGAAGGCAGAAAGGGAAGAAAGGCAAAGGCAAAGGTAAAGGTTTTGGCAAGAAAGGAAAAATGAACGAAGTAGGATACGATGAAGAATGGGACAGTGCGGACATGTGGTGGCATGACGATGGTTCTTGGTGGGAGGACCAGTCATGGTATGAAACTGCACAGGTCTGGAATGACAGTTGGAATGAATCTTGGGATTGCACGTGGCAAGAAGGACAGGAGAATTGGGACGAATCTTGGAGTTGGCCTGCGACGGATGATCAGCAGCAGAGTGCGAGTGCAGGTGGAACGACTCAGGGTGTCCAATCCTTAGTGCTGAGTCCCTTGATTTCAGAGATGTTTTCAGGTTTTTCGACAAGTTTGACACTTGAAACTGAAATTTCAGACGTTTTTGACGATATTTGCAGTCATTTTTCAACCGATGAAACTGTTTTTCATGATGAAACTGTTTTTCATGTCTCAATTGCAGGTTTGCAGTGTTTAGAGTCGAATCGACTTTTCTGCACGTGTCAAAACTGCATGACTATTAGTGATGATTTTGCAGCGAACTTAGAGTGCTGCCAACTTCGAAACGTGAGACTGAAACTCTTTTTCAACAGGTTGCCACCAGCATGTTTTATTTCTGAACCTGAGTTTTTCATCAGTGGAGAATTCGTTCCATTTTCTGACAGTGAATCTGCATGTTCAGTTGTCATGGACACCATGTTTGGAGACGAGTTTGATGACAGTGACAGTGAAACTGAAACGGAAACTGAAACGTGTCAACTTTGGAATTTAAACTTTGGATGGTTGCATGAATCAACACCACAGGTAGATTCCAATTTATTGTGTGGCATGTTTTCAGCAGGAAACACCGACCTTTCAGGGACCACTGACAGTTCAGGGACGTTGCATGGAGCCCTACATCGTCCGGTGGCCTTTGATTATGGTTTGCAAGGTGTAGAGGTAGAAGGTGATGCTGAGGTTTCCCAAGACTTGATTTCTTCAAACTGTCATCGAATTCAGTTGCAAACAGTTGGAACTTCGACTTTTCTGAACGTGCAAGATACTGTTTCTCATGAGTTTGAACTGCATAGATACTCACCTGTTTTGCATCCATTGCTTTCAGAAATCATGATGGGTGATGAGAGCCAGCACTGGTGGTTACTGGACTCCGGTGCGGCTGCAACTGTTATGGCCACTTCGTCCAGAGTGACGTATGGTGCATGGGTTGTTAATTCTCAAAGTGACCGCTTCCGAGCGGCAAATGGCAGTAAGGTGAACATAGATGGATCAACTACTGTTTCTGTTTGGGTTGGATTCAAGAAGAAAAATGATAATTTGGGAAGATTCCCAGTGTACCGACAGGCAAAGTTGAAGTGCTTAGTTGGTGGCATCAGCCACAACATCATTTCAACCAACACTCTCTGTGAGTGCGGATGGGAATTCAATCAGAATCCAGAAGGTGCTGAGGTTACTCACTGTGCGTCAGGTTTGAGACTTGACAACATTTGCAACTTTGGTGGATGTCCATGGGTTAAACTTGACCCTGCATGGATGTACCATGATTCTGATGGATCTGCACGGCATGATGATGAATTCATCATGTCAGAGGGTTTGCATGCGGTGCATGGGAATTTGAATCCATTGAGCAGAGCGGCAGAAGCTGCGCTTGAAGCCCATAGGTTGCAGGGACATGTACCTTATGATCCGAGGTGCACAATTTGTGCACGTGGCAAATCAACCTTTCAACATCAACGACGCCGGGAAGGCGCTCTTGAGACTGAGGTACAAGCCGATTTTGGTTTTCTAACCACTCGTGGAGAATTGGTTGAAGATGAAGCAGACGGAACTATCAAAGTTCTGGTTTTGACTGAGTTGTCAACAAACTGCGTTGGCTATGTCGTTGTGGGCCAGGAGACAAGATCAGTGAAGAATCAAATATGCAAGTGGCTGGATCATTTCGGCCTTGCATCGTCAACGTCTTCCGTGGTCCTGCATACTGATGCCGAACGAGCAGTATCTGAATTAGTCGGAACCAGTTCTGACAAGTATACATTCTTGGTTCGCCGTGCACGACCTCAACAACACCAAAGCAATGGAGGAGCTGAACGAGCAGTACGAAGACTCAAAGAATCCCTTGCTGTGTTGCGTGCTGAAATGAACCAAGGTGGTGCTGATGTCTGTTTCACAGAGCGTGGATTGCAAGATGTTGCAACCTACATTGCATTGAGCCACAACCATTTTTCCAAAGCTCATGGAACTGACTTTTCTCCATTGGAATACTCCACACAACGAAAGTTGTCTCGACCTTCCTTTGCAATGTTTGGTCAAACTGTCCTTGCCGAATTGCCCAGCAGCATGCGAGCCCAATCACCGAATGAGACGAGAAGCATTGAAGCTGCATTTGTGCATTCAGGTTTGGATACTGGACCAGTTGTGCAAGGTGCTGTCAGAATTGATGGTGAATTAGTTCTGAAGCGCTTTGTTGCAAGGAATGTCAAGCCAATCACACCAATCGTGTGAAATCAAGTCATTGGTGATCAGTTGTTTTCTGAGATTGAAGGTGGACAAGTTCAAGGAGAGCCATTGCCAGCACGCGAAGGAATTCGCATTGAGCCGGCTGCCCCGAATGTTGAAAGACCAAGATTGCCTGATGCCAATGTTGAGCAACCTATGCATGATGATGTTGTTGAGTACCCAGATGGTGCTCCAGGTGATCTAGTGCGAGAAATGAAAGAACCAGATCCAGGCTTCCGAACCCCTATGCCCAAGAAGAGACCTGTGGAGTCAGCTCCATCTCAACCGAGAAAGCCAGGTGAATTGAAGATTGCCAGACAAGACCCAATTCGTGCATATACTTCTGATGGACCTGCATTGCCTAAAGCGTCTCCGAAAGTGTCACCAAAGTCTCCGTCTCCGTCTCCAGATGTTGCTAGGTCAGATGTGCGTGTTTTCCCAAAGACACCCCGGTGTCCTGCATGTGATTCTGGAATGGATGTACCTGGAATTAGGCATAATGCTGAATGTAAGAGAAAACGTGCTGCATTTGAGGCGAGTGAAACTCCCGTTGAAATGCCAGATGTTGTGCCTAATGTTGCAAGACCGAGACTTGAGGTGAGATATGAAGATATGGAGGTTGAGACTGAGAATGGCCCAACTCCGGTTGGCGCAGGTTCTGAGGAGGTTGGTCTAAGTATGGACACGGAAGGTTCAGGCGTGAAGAGAGAAGCAGAACAGTCTGTGCAAGATCTAGAGGATGAAATGGCTGCTGAACGTGCGGCTGGAACACAAGAACCCATGACTCTTGATCTTTTTCACATGGACAATGCATGTCATGCCTTAGGACCTGTTGCATGGTGTTTGGAACAAGGACCAGAGAATGCACGAGCCACGAGTCCTGAGTTGTTTGACGCTGAGCTTAATTCAATTAAGTTTGCACAAGGGAAGGATCACCAGTGTGTGAAGGTGAAACTTGGTGGTTCCGAAGTGCTGCTATGGAAACCAGATGAAGTGATTGATGACAGCTCACTCATGCAACTTGATGTGGACTTAGGTTTTGAGGGTATGAAAGAAGAAATTGGTAATTTAGAGAAATGTGGTGCTGGTAGAGTCATAGGACAGGCAGAGGTTGATGCATTGAAAAAGAAACACCCGCTCATGCGTGTGATTCCAAGTAGATGGGTTTCAGCATACAAAAGTGAATCACGAGTCAGAGTCCGGATAGTTGCAAAGGACTTGAACAAAGGAATTAGTGCACGAAAGCTGGGAATTTCGAGCCCAACACCAAGCATTGAGGGCCTGCATTTCGTTCTCACTCTTGCTGCCCAACGTGCTCTTCGACTAAAGGGACTTGACGTTTCTCATGCCTTCATGCATTCGCCACTTCCTCATGGACTTGTGATTGTGCTGAAACTGCCCCTCTCCGTCTCTATGCCTGATGGCTCACAAGCCTACTTGTTGCTCTATAAAGCCTTAAATGGTCTTCGAGATGCATCGCTGCACTGGCTGAATTTGCTGAGTGACAGCATCCGTGGTGTTGGATTGACTTCTGACGAGGTCGAACCATGCATTTATCAAGGTGTCGTGAATGGAGAACTTGCACTGCTTGTCGCATATGTTGACGACCTACTCCTTTGTTGCCAATCTGAGAAAGCTGAGAAGATCGTGGAGAAAGCAATTGGCAAAGCCGTGCCCTTGAAGGAGACCGGAATCATCCTTCCTGCACGACATGGAGGTGGACGTTTAATTTTCATTGGCAGGCATGTGCATCGTGGAATTGATGACGACTCTTTGACAATTGGCGTGGGTCCAAAGTTTTTGGATACGACCTTTACTGAATTCAACATCACGAAAGGATCTGCATCTGTGCCGGATGTGGCCGGCATTTTGGACAAGGCCATGGGCGACAAGAATCAATTGCAAGAACTCTCTCCCTCTGCATATTCACGATTTCGCCGAGCACTTGGCAAGCTTCTGTGGATGGCGCAGTCTAGGCACGACCTGAAACTGTATCTCAGTCTAATTGGAAGTCAGCAAGCAAAGCCCAACCAAGGCACTGAAGCTGCCATTCGTTCTTTGCTGCGATTTCTGTTTGAAGATGTGGGAACATGTTTGAGGTTACCATCCCCAGAATACGAGAATTTGATGATTGGGCCTGCAAGACATTCAATTTTGCATTCATTCTCTGATGCATCGTTTGCTCCATACAGATTCAATGGTAGAAAGGGAATTTCTGGTGGAGTTGTGTTCTGTGAAGGTGCATTGGTTAGGTCATTGGCTAGGCAACAGCAGTCTGTGTCATTGTCCTCTTGTGAAGCAGAATTGTATGCATTGCAAATGGTTGCCCAAGAATCTGTTGCGTTTAGCAATTTTTGCCATCGTGTTTACACAGGGATTGGTGAAATGAGAGAGAGAGATGTGCCACAAATCTTGCTGGAGTCAGATAGCTCTTCAGCCTTGCAATTGTTGGTCGGACAGGATATACCCAAACGAAGTAGACATGTTGAAATTCGTATGGCCTGGATGAAAGCTAAAATTAGCTCAAATGAACTTTTGGTTGAACACAGGGCCGGAACGGACAATGTGGCAGATTTGTTTACCAAATGTTTGGGGACCAAAGATTTCCTGAGACACCGCACAAGCTTAGGGTTTGAAACTCCTGAAGTACCGATGCAAGACCTGCACAGAGTTCGTGATGTCATGCTCATCAACAGTAGGGTTGATCACAAGCAAGATGTTGCGTTTGTGGAAGTTTGTTGTGGGACTAATTCAGCTCTGAGAGAAGCCTGCAAAGTTGCACGCATGCCCTATATCGGTATAGTCAAACGAATGGAAACTCCGGACATGTTTCAAAAGGTGAAAGAGTTTGTTGAGGTTCATCAACAGTTAGGCTACCGTTGGGTGCATGTGCACGCTTCTACTCCTTGTAGCTCAGGGTCGCCACTCAAGAATTTTTCTGCAACGATCGAATCAGAGGCAGACAGGTCATGGAAAGGTATCATGGAGAACGTCTCTAAGTATTTGTTGCTTGGGAATTCGAGGTCTTTCGAACTGCCCCGAAACAACAACATATGGAAACGCGAAGAGACCAAACGAGTTTTGAAACAATGTGGTTTGCAGTTTGATGCTGAGGTGTTTTTATGTCAAACCGGTATGCAAGCACCAAATGGACTGCCTATCGGTAAAGTGCTTATCTTTTGTAGTGCGTCAGCTGGTTTTTGCAATTTGCTCACAAGGCGTTTTGGTTGGTGCGAATGTGAGAAACATGCAGGGATGTACGATGTCAACTGGACAGCAACTGGTGTGTATAACAAAGAACTGGCAAAGGCCATTTTGGCCGCAGTTCGTGCTGGACGGAAGGACCCCTGAGCATGTTCATTTTTGTTTTTGCATGTCGCATGGAAACAACCGAAACCAAACAAACGTTTTTTTGTCTTGTTTTGACCTGCATGATGCATGATTTTCTTGAAGAAATGTGCGTGGCAGGTGGAACTGTTTTTTGTTTTTGCTTTGCACGTCTCCGGACGTCGCCAGTTTAAAAGGGGGACGCGTGATGTGTGAAGGAAAGTTTTTTTTGGCATGTAGGAACCAAAGATGTTTTGCATGTCTTATTTCAAACAAATTTGAAACCAAACGACAGTGATGTGAAGCACTGCAGTCTTGTGAAGCACAGTTGTTTTATTTTTGCGAAGCACTGGCGTACGCGAAGCACAGATTTTTGATGTGAGAGACAGTTGTTGTCAAAGAACTGCATTGATGTAGAAACACAGTGATTTTGCATGTTCAGTCATGTCTGCATGTTCAGTTGATTTTGCATTGGACTGATGTGGACAGGGTTGGACAGAAGTTTGTTTTCGTTTGCAACGTTTTGGATACAGAATGCAAGTCAGAACACTGCCTGGAGAACTAAGGATGTCAGGTTTCAGAATTCACTCACACGCCCACCTCAGCAGTTGCGGACACTTAGGAACCCCTGAAACAACTGAACTGCTGCACTCGACTCCTGTGTGTGTGTGAGGGTTGAAACAGTTCACAATTAGGAATTCGGTTCTGACGTGACGCCATGGCTTCAAAACCACAGCAATGGCATAGTGATGCTTCTGGATGGTACCGACAGGGAGAGAATTCGATGCCTTACAACCCAAGTGACCCAGTCTTGGGAACGGACATGACACAGGGAGAATGGGACCAATTGCGCGAGTTGATGCGCAAAGCAGAAGCTGGTGGAAAAATGAATGAACTATTGACCGTCCACAAAAAGGAGGTCAAGAACGCACCTATGAACAGATCATATCCACCAGATGATGATGATTGGAAGGACTGCATGGAATCGCATGTGCCTCCAAGCCCCTCCAAAGTGCATGCTCCGACAGGCTCGAATTCATCTGCTGCATCGGCTGCACCACCTGGTGCCCTATGGCCGGATGCCTACAGCCAGAATGCATACAAGGTGCCTCCGACAACACTGCCGCCTACTTTGCAAGCTGGAGGGAATTCAGGGATCGTCGATGCACGGGAATACCACAAGAAATGGCAGGACAGGCCATATGATCCCAATGACGACCCTTGGATTGAGGAGGATGCCAAAGACCCAAAGAATGACAAACCTGTGATACAACTTTTTGGAAATGTGGTGCAGAAGAATGCGGATATTGCAGAGGCTAAAGCTGCGGCTGCAGCCATTGCTGAGATTGCCAACCGCTACTGTGCCGATGCTGATGGACAGTCTGCAGGATTTCCAAAATTCAATGCACAGGTTCCTCTACCTCCTGCAGCAAAGGCAGACCCACCGATTTTGCCTGCATCTGCAATTGGAAGTGAGAAAGCGTTCCAGGAGCAGAAGGGCAAGGGAAAGAGCTATGACAAAGGTGGGAAGACTGATAATACCAAAGGTGGCAAGCCGGAATTTGCGAAAGGTGGCAAAGAGTTTGAGAAAGGTGGCAAGAATGTGGCAAAGGGAGAATTCAAAGGTGAATTCAAAGGAAAGGATGGAGAGAAGGGGAAGCAGGGTCCCAAAGGACCAGCTCTGCCTCCGCCCAAAGCTTCTGGTTCGAAGTGTGCACGCATCTCCAAAGAGCCTCCGGAGATTGTGGAAGGCAATTCGAACAAAATGCATGACAATGGCGCTATGACCGATGGCTCCAAGAGACGGCATGAAGCTGTCGAGTCAAATTCGGATGCAGAGAGTGCCAGCAGCGTTTTGGGGAGCTATTCATTCATCTCCGACACCGGCGACTCCCCGCCACTATTTCCAAAGGTGCAGTCAGGGCTGCCAGCAACCCACAAGTGGGATGACAATTGGAAAGATGCCACAATCGACTATGAGGAGGTCGATTTCAATGTGCCACAGCCTGCATGGATCAAGGATACATATCACTGGTCATGCACGCTTCTCAAGATGGGCCGTTTTGCCGAAAAGCCCATCACCTACCATGACTTTGTTGTGAGGGTCTTCAACCAAAGCATGGAGGAGTGCCGCTACGCAAAGAAGATGATTGGCCAGTTCCGCAAGAAATTAACTCCAACGCCAAGGACACAGGGTCCGGATTTCTGTGCATTCTTAATTCACTGCAGGGTAGACGCATTCCTCAATGCCGGCTATGTCTACCAGCGTGAATTCTCTTGGCGCTAATGGAGTGATTGCGGATGCCAATGTGGAGCTGGATGTGGCGATTTTTGGTTTTGCATGTGCAATGTGCCTGGAATTTGTTGTGATGAATCCTCTCTGCAGAATCTTTGGGCTTCCTTTGCGATGAGCTGGACTGCAGGGAATTCGTTGTGGAGCAATTTCAATGTGGCACTTTGACACAGCTTTTTTCATTTTTCTACATCAATGAGTATGTGGACAAGGTCAATGGATTACAACACAAGGCTAATTCAAGTACACAGGTATTTTTGCAATACATCTGCAACTGGTGTGAAGATGCGACTTTGTGTGCAAGTCCTCACTGGAGGTTGAACAGATGACCGCTTTATACATATGTGTGGCATGAGAGCCTTTGAGACTTCTCTGGATTTTTGGCTGACTATGGATGGGAAACGCAGCAAAAGGGGGTATGGAAATATACACTCCCGTGCATATGGACTGCATGTGCTACGTTTCTGGATGTAACTTGCATGGTGGCTACAACATGATGTTGTCAATGGTTTATTTGGGCAGAACTCTGAAATTGATGCAGAATGGTTTGAGAACAACTGGAATTGGTTACAATACCGTGAAGATGCGTTTTATGTGCATGTGAATGTTTTTCGTCAACTTGGTGGAGAAGAAGAATGTTTTTGGAACTGAAATTCATTTGCAACGAGGTTTTCTGGACTGCAAATGAATTTGAAGATGATTTTGGTATCGACGACCTTTTGAACAAGCTCAACGTTGTTTTTCAAACACATGTGCATGCGTTTTCAACCACAACCTTGACTGGATTTGTTTTCTGCATGATGCGTTTTATTTTCGGAAGCTGCCAACTATTTTTGTCAACAGTTTGGATGTTTTTGGACTTTGTGCAAACAGTGCGTTTGAAGAGAAGATGGAAGTGAAGCTGATTTATTTTTGGAAAGATGGTGAATTCAGCTTTACTGAATTCACCAACATAATGATGATGTTTCTCGACCGCCGCCGTTGCATGTTGCAAAGGCAAAGCAGCTGAAACAGAAGAAGTCCAACTATAACATGCTGCATGTGCATGACAGACAACTTGCCTTCGTGTTTTCCTGTGTGGAAAAGGATTTGAGAGTTCGCAGTGAAGCTGTCGTGTTTTGGGGAATTCGTGTTTAATTTGTTAAACGCTCGACGCGGAGTTAAGCCGACCCCTTGCGACGTTAGGAGCGCGACTAGTGGTTGTAATTAGGTCCTGTTGGATTTTCGCAGTACCCAGGCCTGAAAGTCACAGCATCCTTCGACCGCTCTGAATCATACACCGGAGTGATCGATGGTCAGGTAAGATGTGTCACGCCTGAAGTTAAGCTGCAGAATTTGCAGGTCATTTGGAATGTGCAGTTTATCACAGTTTTTGTGCCGGCATGGATGATCCCGCCTGTCTACCACAGCCTGCGCAGAGAAAGCATCAAAACCGCTGGTTCTGCAAGTCCCATAGGTGTCCAGTCGGTCCGCCCCACCTGGTTACCACATCCCAACCACCTCAAGACCCTCAAAAAGAACAGCCCCAGCCACTACACGGGCTTAAGTTCAAAGAAGAGGTGTTGCCGACGAATGACCAACCAGAATTCCCATTGCTCGAACTGTTGGCTGGCAGAGGCCTTTTAGCACCTGACACATGGAAGTGCAAACGTGCACATGTTAGTCTCAAAGTAACTATTGATGTCCCTATGTTGGGTACAATCATAGAGCAAAATGGGGATGGACTCCTGGAAGACTCCCACATGCCCGTGGGATGGCCACTCCACATTGATGGTGCTGTCAGACAGTGTTGTATTCACAGAGCTGCTAGCCTGCAAGAATTAGATGATATGCTCAAAGAATATAACATGAAAAGGGATTCAGTTGAAATCAACCACGACGCGCCTCAATGGTCCCATCATGCAGTGTGGAAGCGACGGTATATGGAACCGAAACCAGGATATACACTGGAACAACTATGGCTGACTCCGAGCCTGCCATAAGCAAGAAACGACCACGTCATATGAAGTGCAAACAAATGACGTCTTGCGTGCAGTAGCGGCCATTCAGCATCTCCCATCCCCCATTCCACCCGACAGCCCCTTCCTAAGAGCGTTAGGGACAATAGCTGCTCTCAAAGCTCCACCACAAACTCACACCCCAGCGCAAAGAGCCCTGGAGGAATGGGAACGCACTTTGTGTGAAAACAAGGCAGTGGCAATCCTCGCCGAGGTGCAAGCCGGCCGACCAACTATAATCCACAAAGATGGTGGCAAAATACTTGTTGCCATTGTCCTTGACAGGCCACTAGCGGAGCGAAGGTCACTCGCGAAATGACGCGGATCCTGCGTGACAAGCAAAGCCACCCACTCATCGGCCAAATGATGAGACCAGCGAAGAGCAGTGATCCACCCCTGCCACTGCAGCAGCCAGTGGTCATGCCGTGAAGGCTGCTCTTTGTGATCTCGGGAATCCTGGCTGGGGGGATCCCTGGTTTCCGCATTGAGCTTTGTTGCTTCCTGTACGCTTCAAGTGGCCCATAGTGTGTTTGTGGTTTTTCCGTTGCTGTTTTGTGTTATGGGCCTGCGTAACATGGCACATAAGTTGTCATCTGCATGCGCCGAGATGATACTAAGTTATCACCTCTTGCCTCAACAGATCTTTTTCACCCATAACTGGAACCTGTCACGTCACTGGTGTGTGGTTGTGTCTTTTTTTGTTTATATTTTGTGTGGTTTGTTTTTGCTTGTGCTTGTTTTTTGTGTTGTTTTGCTTTTGGTTCTCTGTGTTTCGGTTCTTGTTTTTGTGAACGTGACAAGGGAATACGACCATGTATCGGTCCTCTACCAGTTGACGGTTGCAACCAGATCGACCGTGACCGCAAGTGAGGCTGGTTCGTGACGACAACTTTCACAGGGCCACTGGAGGCACGTTTTCGGTTCACCTCTGCACTCTCTCTGGCTGCCACAATGAGCTAGGATTGGACGAAACCAAAAAGTGGCATATACTGTAGCAGGCATTCCGTCTCTTCTAGCCATGGTGCCCGTCGCCGTTTGACCTTCGCTCAACCAATTTTTCGATCGGCCAATGATCTTCACCACACCTCCACATGCCCGCTCTCGACCAAGGTTGCAACACGGTGAGTGCCAGTTGAATGCCTTGAGGCTGTACGACTACCTACAAACCTGTAGACAACTTAGTCCTTTGGAATGGAGCGACCGACTCCTATCAAAGATGCCGCTGTCCATCGTCTTGCACAGTCCATCACTCAACTGACCCTCTGCCAGGTCACTACCAGTGAAGTCGATGATGCCACCAAACTTCTAGAGAAGGCCCGACAGAAGCTTCAAGGCATCCAAAACATCCCATCCCAGAGGGTTATTGACCTTGAGGCGGCTATACGCCAACTCCGTCAAATTGGCTGTATCTTGGATAGCTGTACCATATCTGCCAGTTACGAAGTAACCCAGGCACAGAAAGCCATACTACACCTTCACCATACAGCCAAGGGAGCCAGCACCTCGTCCGAAGAACTCAATGCACAGATATCACCACGTACTGATGACGAGTACAATCTCCCATACCACGAAGACGAGTTGCAAGAGCACTAGCACAATGATGCCTACCGGAACCAATTTTGATGCAACATGATGATTGGAAAAGCAGTTCTGAGCGGACTCTGAGTGTGCCCTGAGTGCCGTAGCCTCGATGTCTTTTTCACCTTAGATCATGTTTCACTCTCCTGTTTCACTGCGGTTGTTTTTCTCACCACTTTTTTGTGACCCGGCTTTGTCGGTGTTTGCTTCAAAGTGTCAGGGTCAAACGGCGACGGGCACCATGGCTAGATGTACTTTGACATCGCACTACACTACCATGCAATAATTAAGGTAGAACAACACGAACAAAACAACTTAAAAACCCTGAAAAGGATTATTATAACCGCCCCCCACCGCCTCCCGTCCCATACTGGCTCCGGCATGCTGACAGCAAAGGTAGTCGCAGCGGGCAGTAATCAACCATGAGTACCCCATGGTGACAACGCCGCTCAACCTAGGTCAAGTTACAGGCTGAATGCATGGATGGGAAACTTGGGTACTCTACGTCACCTCAAGTGGCTTACTGGAACTGCACGTGTGAGGTGGTGCGAGGTTCTCCACTGCTACTAGCGCCACATGCCCTTTCTCGACCAAGGTTGCAACACGGTGAGTGCCAGTTGAATGCCTTGAGGCTGTACGACTACCTACAAACCTGTAGACAACTTAGTCCTTTGGAATGGAGCGACCGACTCCTATCAAAGATGCCGCTGTCCATCGTCTTGCACAGTCCATCACTCAACTGACCCTCTGCCAGGTCACTACCAGTGAAGTCGATGATGCCACCAAACTTCTAGAGAAGGCCCGACAGAAGCTTCAAGGCATCCAAAACATCCCATCCCAGAGGGTTATTGACCTTGAGGCGGCTATATGCCAACTCCGTCAGATTGGCTGTATCTTGGATAGCTGTACCATATCTGCCAGTTACGAAGTAACCCAGGCGCAGAAAGCCATACTACAGCTTCACCATACAGCCAAGGGAGCCAGCACCTCATCTGAAGAACTCAATGCACAGATATCACCACGCACTGATGACGAGTACAATCTCCCATACCATGAAGACGAATTGCAAGAGCACTAGCACAGTGGTGCCTACCGCAACCAAGTTTGATGCAGTATGATGATTGGAAAAGCAGTTCTGAGCGGACTCTGAGTGTGCCCTGAGTGCCGTAGCCTCGATGTCATTTTCACCTTAGATCATGTTTCACTCTCCTGTTTCACTGTGGTAGTTTTTCTCACCACTTTGTTGCGACCCGGCTTTGTCGGTGTTTGCTTCAAAGTGTCAGGGTGAATGTCATGCCGTGAAGGCTGCTCTTTGTGATCTTGGGGATCCTGGCTGGGGGATCCCTAGTTTCCGCATTGAGCTTTGTTGCTTCCTGCGCCCTTTGAAGTGGCCCATGGTGATTTTGTGGTTTTTCCTGTTGTTGTTTTGTGTTATGGGCCTGCCGAACATGACACATAAGTTGTCATCTGCATGCGCCGAGATGATCCCAAGCTATCACCTCTTGCCTCAACAGATCTTTTTCACCCATAAACTGGACCCTGTCACGTCACTGCTTTGTGGCTGTGTGGTTGTTTGTCTTTTGTGTGGGTTGTTTTTGTTTGTGTTTGTTTTTGGTGTCGTTTTTGCTTTTGGTCCTTTGGGTTTCGGTTCTTGTTCTCTGGAACGTGACAAGGGAATAGGACTATGTATCGGTCCTCTACCAGTTTACTTTTGCGGCCCTACAGCTTCGGCCCCTGCGTGAATTAATTAATTAATCTCATATGCAACATGCTTGGAAACATGTTGAACGACCTGGCGGAAGCCATACGGCGTTGGACGGAAAAAAAAACCCTTACCTTTTCCATTCTCAGGGCAATTGAAACTGACATGTCCTGCTTTCCCACATCGAAAGCATCTGATCTTACTGACGTCCGCGGTGCAAGATGCTGCAGTGTGCTTTCTGCTTCCACACTTCCCGCATCGGCCTTCTACCGCGTCGACGTTAAACTCATCAAAGGAATGGTTCTCTACAACATTCCCCGGAGAGAGTTCACTTTCTTATTGTTACGTTGTCTTTTTTTGTTTGTGTTTTGTGTGGTTTGTTTTTGCTTGTGTTTGTTTTTTGTGTTGTTTTTGCTTTTGGTTCTTTGTGTTTCGGTTCTTGTTCTTTGGAACGTGACAAGGGAATAGGACTATGTATCGGTCCTCTACCAGTTGACTTTTGCGGCCCTACAGCTTGGCCGTCTCTGAAACGTGGAAGTAGTGATAGTGAGATTCATGCCCAATGGGACGCTGGAGTGGAGAAGGTACTGCGCGGAAAGCGTATAGCGCTGTGGAAGGAGATGTTTGCCTCCATGGAGTACGAAGATATAGGGGTTGTTGATGAATTTTGTAGCGGTGCTACCTTGACAGGACCCACGTGCCCGACAGGCCTATGGGCAAAACAATTCACGCCAGCCACCTTGACCGAGGACGAACTGCGACAGCAGGCGGCTGCCCAAAGATGCAGCCTCACCTATAGCCAGGTGGCCTTCTTCAGTGAGGAGATTGCAAAATCGGTTTGGGAGCAAGCGCTCGAAGAAGTGGCAAAGGGCGAACTGGAAGGACCGATATCTCTTGAAGACGTCCCCCCTGATATTCCAATTAGTCGCAGGTTCGGGGTCGAGCAAGGTGGAAAAATTCGGTGCGTAGACTGCGTAGACGATTTTTCTGCATCAGGGGTAAATGCAGCCGCTCAACCACTTGAAAACCCCAAATTTCTACTGTGATGCAAGCTGATAAGTCACGAGAAATGTGGAAGATCAGAACTTTGATTTAAAGAGCGCATACGGACAGTGCGCGGTGCACCCTCAGTCAAGGAAATTTGCTTTCATCGTTGTGGGGGACCCCACTAGTCGAACTTTGAAGGCCTTCCGCCTCAAGGCCCTCACTTTCGGGAGTGTAAAGTCAGTTCATTCGTTTCTGAGGGCAGCACATAGCATATGGACGATATTGACCACCATCTTCCTGACGATGACGACAACTTATTTTGATGATTTCATTTCTTTGGCCACCGAATCAGAGGCCCAGTCAGTTGATTTTATTGTAAAAACTGTGCTACGGCTCCTTGGTTGGAAGTTTGCTGAGGATGGTCCGAAGGCCCCACCATTTTCTCAGGTAGTTACAGGGTTGGGTGTGTCAATTGATGTTGGCCAACTCCACAGGGGCCTCACTTTGATTGATAGCACTGAGAAGAGGACCGCAGAGCTATAAGAAGCCATCTCAAGCTTCATCAGCTCCGGCCGAATATCCAAAAAGGACGCGTTGAGGCTGCGTGGGAAAATGCAATTTGCTTCGGGCCAAATCTTCGGCCGAGTGGCCAGGCGTTGCTTGTCTTCAGTGACGCAGCACGCCTATGAATCTGGAGATGGGCGTATGTCGGAGCAGCTTGTGTCATCTCTCACCAAGTTCCACCAACTTCTCCAGCTTAAGACCCCAAGAAGTTTGAGTGTGAAAAGCACCGCGACATGGTTCATCTTCACTGATGCTTCACATGAGCCGGAGGCTGGAATGCCCACAGCTGGAATAGGTGCAGTCCTTGTTGACGATGCTGGCAGAAAGGTAAAGTTCTTTTCGGAACAGTTGACCGATGAGGTATTGACAAAGATCAATGTGTCCAAGAGAAAGACGATTATTTTTGAATGTGATTTTTTCGCAGTACTCTGCGCAAGGTTTCTTTGGAAAAATGATTTGGCTGGAGGCAATGTGGTGATTCATACCGACAATGATGGGGTGAAAAATTCTTTAATTTCTTGCCATAGTACCAGTGCCAATGCCCTGCCTATCCTCAACGCATGTCTTCAACTGGAGTTTGAGGCAGCCTGGAACACCTGGATAACCAGAGTCCCAACAGAATCGAATGTTGCCGACGATCCCTCAGGATTTGATGTAGGTTCTTTGATCCAATGTGGATGTGTCGAAGTCCCTTTCAATCCCTGTTCGATATGGCAAATCATGTCGGAAGGAAATTGGGGAGGCACTGCAACTTGACTTGCCAACCCCACGTAGTCAAAGTGTGTGTGTGTGTGTGCATTGCATCTTGTCTCAGTGAGGGTGCTCGGACAAAAACTTAATGAAGCAAGCCAACGGCAAACCATTTAAAATTTTGACCGAGGTGGTGAATGCATATGAACCAATCGAACGCCCCTTTTATCTCAAGTTCATTGTGAAGGTCAACTGTTAATGTGACACACGCATTTGTAAATCTCATGTTGTCATGTTCAACATGTTTTTGTTGTTGAATTTTTCACGTCCCACCCTCAACCACCCAATGAGGGGTTGGGAGTGCCATGCCCAAAGCCAGGCACTGCGACTTGACTTGCCAACCCCACGTAGTCAAAGTGTGTGTGTGTGTGCATTGCATCTTGTCTCAGTGAGGGTCGTCGGACAAAAACTTACGCAACAGTGATTGCGCAACAAAACAGTCAAATTCAAAAACCTGCTTGTGATTCAGTGCCATGGTTTAGATTTGGCTGTCAGGAATCTGTTGACATTGTATGTTGATGTTCCGTGGACACAAGCGAAAATGTCCCGGTCACTATGTTTTGTTTGCTTCTTGTTTGAAAATTGGAAGCAATGAGTGTCATTATTTTTGCTTCATATATCGTTTTCAAATTATATTGTTAACTAAATATAGTTATAACTGCCCAAAATTGACCGGACGCACGTTTCTTTTCTCACAGACAAACAGTGTATGGGGCAAAACAAAGCTTTGAACAGCAATGCACTGATGGCCATCAGCTATGGCAGGCAGCGCTGGTGGTTGTTCATCGCCAGTCATATCATTGATTGATGCTTCGCTGCAGGCGTCTTCAAGAAATTGCGCAAGAATTCTCAGGTTCTGGACAGGGCACCTGCACCAAGTTGAGAGACCAAACCAACAAATTTGATGACCGTGGCACTAATCCCTTTCCCGTACCATTGAATACCTCCCAGGAAATCATGTTGTACTGGATATATTCATTTTGGGGCCGATTGTTACTCATATATATATATAATGTTGTGGGCGGTGGGGATGGGATTGGTGGGTACAAGAACCAGTCGACAGTCACTTGCGCAAATTTTCGTTTTGCATTACAGATCAAAAGGTTCAAAAAAAACATGCATGAGGTTGACAATGCAAAGCGACCGAAAACCACTACTCCGTGAAACAATGCCGTGTGAATTGATGGGAGTCATTCACTTACTGTAAGGCCAGGAATAGGCGCATCAGTTTTGGATTTGTCCAAACGTACCATTTGAAATGAATATATACCTATAAAAATCAATTCAAATAGTTCACACAATATGTGTAGCCTTCATGCTTGCAAAGCAATGGATGCGGCACCACCTTTGGCGGCAGATTAGTCTGCTCTATTTTTATTGCAGCCCTGCCATGTTACCTTCGCTATCGGCAATGCGGCACGGCTCAGCCGTCAGGAGAATGCATCAGTGTGCACAGTCTGTGTGTTTTGTGTGATCATAATTGATTTGGTGTTCATGATTTTTGCATAACCATTTCACGATTCAATTTTGAATTGGCAGGAGTAGCTCGAAGAAACTTCGTGCGTCCCATTCTGGACGCTGCCTGTTGCTGCTGCTTGGAGTGGAAAACTCTACTGTGAATGGTGGGAGTGTTTTCAATGTTTTTAATTTTCAATGTTTTCCAATTTTGTCTCATTGTGTGTTACCATCTCTACACACATGCCAACGCAGACGCTGCAAGGCTCCTTGTTTTGGGACTTGTTTCCTTTGCACCAAGGAGCGCGAACGTGTGTGGCCCTTGTTTTTTTCTAGGCCTAAAAAAAATTCATCAAATGAATGTTCTGGATTAAATTCCGGTTTCACATGGTTTCACTGTTTTCCTTGTCCTTTCCCACAGTTACTTGCTCCACGTACTGTAATAGTGGCCGACACAGGAGATGGCATTCCGATGCAAAGTCAGGCCAAGGCTTGAAGCTGATGGTCCATGATGGTCCGATGGTCCTATTGAATTTCTTCTTGATATGACTTGTGACTTGTAGTCTTGAATAGCCGTCATATCCTGCAGAAACAGATGTAAACCCAATGTACATTTCATGTTTCGCTATTATTGTGACATTCCAACAAGGCAAGTCAATAGACAAAATTGGAAGGGTGTGTTGCCATCCTGCGGTGTTTGCTTTGCTGGTGTGCATCGCATCACTGCAAGTGTGGGCACGGGTCATGTTGCCTGTGGGGAAATTTCTGAACACGAACGAACCTCGGGTCAGCAACTTCCCGCGAATCAGCAACAAAGAATCGGAAACTAAAACCCGCGAATCAGAAACTAAAATCCGCGAATCAGAAACCAAAATCTCACGAATCAGAAACCAAAAACCGCGCGAATCAGAAACTAAAATACAGGAATCAGATACAAATCCCTGCGAATCAGAAACTGAGAATCAGAAACTAAAAATTGCGAATCAGACACCAAGATCCGCGAATCAGAAACCAAACAAACCCACGAATCAGAAACCAAAAAAAACGAATCTCAAACCAAATCTGCCACCCCCTTTGAAACAGATGTGCAGCGTGGAAACGAACTCGAGAGTGGAGGTGTATGTAGTACTTGAAGAACCTGCACCTTTTTTCTCTCAGTGTGTATGCAAATAAGATCAAATAAACATATTTGTAAGACAGGTGTATGTATATTGAATACAGAGGCACTGTACACATATATATACATATATATATATATGTATACATATATATATATATATATATACATATGTATATATATATATATTATGTATGTATGTATGTATGTATGCATGCATGCATGCATGCATGCATGGATGTATGTAATGTATGTATGTATGTAATGTAATGTAATGTAATCTAATGTAATGTAATGTAATCTAATGTAATGTAATGTAATCTAATGTAATGTAATGTAATGTAATGTAATGGTATGTATGTATGTATTGTATTGTATTGTATTGTATTGTATTGTATTGTATTGTATTGTATGTAATGTAATGTAATGTTATGTTATGTTATGTTATGTTATGTTATGTTATGTTATGTATGTTATGTATGTTATGTATGTTATGTATGTTATGTATGTTATGTATGTATGTATGTATGTATGTTATGTACTATGTTATGTATGTTATGTATATATGTACATATATATATATATACATATATATATATATACATATATATACATATATATATATACATACAGATCTGTGTATATATATATTATGTGTATATATATATATGATATATTATATATGACATATGATATATGATATGTGATATATGATATATATTTGTATATAGATCTACGCATGTGCTACATGCTGTTGTTTGTTGAAGCGTCCGAGGAATGACATGATTCTCGACCCATCCCATGTTCTCTTAGTTGTTCGGCAACCTCCAGGTGACTTGGGTGCCTTTGGCACCTTTGTGCCTAGCAAAATCGATAGATTGGGATCTTCAAATCCCAAGTACCTTGGCAAAAGCCTTGGTTTTGCCATCTTTGTAGTGTGGAAAACCTTTGCTGTGGAAAATGTGGGTATATGCTGTAGCAAGTGATTGCCGGTTGGTGTTTTATTCCCGGCTCCATCGAACAATTTCACAAGTCGGCTATTTGACCACCATCAAACGAGCTTGGACTATCCAACTGTTGGTTTGCTTTGGAAAAGTTGGCATGATCAAAGGACCGCAACAAGAGTTTCTTTTCACAGATCGGGAGGGACGTCTTTTGGAATGAAGAGCAGTATGATTCGTTTTGGGCGGTTTGGATGTGAACATATGTGAAGCACAATTAAACATATTTTTGTGTGTTGACCTCTCTGACTCCTCTTACTTTTGGTCAAATCTCGTGCGACACCAGGCCGAACTTACGAGGCCGAGCAACAGCTGGAGACCAGGACAGGATTTGGCTGTGCTTGGTGAGGCGTGTAGTGCAGCGTCTCGTTTTGTCAGGAAAATACCGCCATCTTGGACAGACCAGTTGTGAACGGCAACTTGGTGTAGCACTAGTGAGTAGAAGAGATTTGTTTGTTCTGAATCTTTGTAACCCATACACAATTCTGGTGGATTAATGTGAAGTGTACAAGGGAAATACATATCTATACATGATATATATATATATAAATATCTATACAGTACATGATATATATATATATGATCGAAGGAAGTTTAGAAGTCAAACTTCCGACAATATGGACAGATGAAAAGCAGAGATGGGCAGAGTAAGAGAAGAGAAGAGAAGAAAAAAGAAGATCACAAAAGAGAAAGTCTCAGAAGAAAGAAGATCCAGGTGCGCGAAAAGGTAGGAAATCCGCGAAACACTGTGTTTTTCCAATGATTTGTGGCCATAAATACGCAGACACACACACACACACGAATACACATGCCCTCTGAGTGCAGTGGCCTGTTTCCAAGGACGCCGAACCCAGCCCACTGGAAACGATGGCCCAGAAAAGATGCCACGCATTGAGCGGGAGGCCTTCATGAGTCAATGAGTCAAGAAGTATACAAATTGACGAAGAATTGCACTCGATTCCAATCATTAATCATGACACTTTCCTATCGTCGCTCGTGATACTTTCGCTGTGCCAGGTATCGAGAGCCCTCGAACTGGAAGAACAGGACATACTGCGGCCAGTGTGGCAAAGCAGCACTATGCAGTGTATACTATACTATACAGACAGACATGCTCTAGACTATACAGTACTATACACGCATTAAAAAGCCTTCTGCCCGAGTACCAGGGAGCAGTTTTGAAGCGCAGAGAGTTGACATAATCAGACAGGTTTTGGTTCTTGATTCTGTTTCAGAATCCTGCAACTCACTAACAATCTCTGAGCATTGCTAATCTTTACACGATGTTCTAAGATTTCCAAGGCCAGAGCGACTTGAAGCCTCTTCCAGTCAGAGCTTTGGATCTGTAGCTGCTGCTGTCTGTGCAGCGCTTCTTGTTGGTCTGGCAGCGGGTTTTGCCCTGCGTCCTGAGAAAATCGATAGAGATAGACTGCCTTCAGAACCTCAAGCTCTACCTGTTCAGGCCATGATGACCCCAACACCAACATGAACAATGTGGCAGTGTGATGCAATGTGGACTTATTGTATCTTATTTCAACAGTTGACAAGGGCTACATTGCTACATGTTGCAGAAACACACAGACACAGACACACACACACACACACTGCAGATTAGGTGGACACACACACACACAATGAAGCTGTATGTTGAGACAGTCAAATTTCAATTAGCGACATAGCCACGGAAGGTGTCATCAGCTACCTGATTTTTCCATGCTTTAGCACATTTTCGGAGTCACTTTTTTCGTTTCTGAAGGGATTCTTTACTCTGGATACGATTCCAGTTCTGTAGTTCTTGGTTTGTTTGTAACCATGATCAAATATAGCTTTAGACAAATAAGACATTATCGGAAGGTCAGATCACACATGATTGGCATCTCTATATTATTCAATGCTTATTATAAACACCCTTGATTCAGACTTGTTTCACGCAGCATTCGACAGCATCCTGACCAATTACGACAGCAGGTCCAGGGACCTGACTCCGACAGCCAGTCTTCACCAGGTGTGGTCTTGGAGAAGGCAGGACACAGAATGGCGAGGATGTCTCAAGATGTCTCAAGGGAAAGATTTGGAGATATGCAGCTGTGCAATGCAGCTTGATGACTTGTACGGCCGAAGGCTACTGGAAAGATCCAAAGTGTGGCTGGCGGAATGAGAGACGTTGCTACCAAGGCCTTCATTGAAAGGGAGCGCAGTCTCTGCTAATTTGGTGAACTTGCCTCCCACTGTGAAAGGTCGACAAGGCTGTTGCAAGATTGAAGGAGGTTGGGGACGTTTGAAGTGCATGTTGATTGTGATCTGCCGGTCTGCATAGTGCACCTGTCTGAGGTACGTAGAGTGTGGAAAACGAGTGAACACTGTAATGCAAAACAATTTGCTGTGAAACAAATGTGATGATGATCAAGACAGATAGCTTCTTTCCCAGCTGCATTCTGCCAGGTAGAATCCAAAGAAGATCAACTTCTCCGGTATGATGACAAATTGGTGCCCCGCTTTCACACTATTGTATTTTTTGAATTACATGAATGGATTGCTGGCATATTCTGTGAAGCGGAAATCTCTGGTTTACCAGGATAGCTCCAATGTCACCTAAATGTGTTTGCATGCGAAACTCTGCACTACACTGCACTCTGTCAGAGTCTGTCAGAGTCTGAGGCCAAGATGTACACTGGTCTCATGGAATCAGCTCGAGACGCAGGTGCGAAACTGCAAGATGTTGCCAGCAGCATCGCCTCTCGGCTTTCAGCTCCTGTTTCGAAGACTTCATAGTCGGATAGTTGCAGATCAATGATATATTTTATAAATTTGATAAAACTGATAATGATTTTGATATAACATTGATATTAAAACATATGATAGATATATGTGTGCATTATTCATTGCCAATTGTTTTCCTTATTGCACGATATTTTGATAAGTTGCTCATTTGTCTAACCTTGTTTTTTTTGTGTTTAGCCAAGGCACCGGCACCACCAACAGAGAAGGGCCCTGCAAGTCGAGTGTCAGCATCGGTGGTCAAGAAGATTCGAGACATAGGCACCCTCAGTGGTGCCAGCGAGGGACTGACAGATGTGCATCAATCAGAACATTTCATATCAATACTTCTCGAAAAGTATGACGCTTATCTTACGTTGAAACATCCCATTTCCTTGAACGGTTCATCCCGGATTCATCCTGCCAGCTGACATGGTCTCTAATCGAATTGATGTATAAACGACTTGTAGTTGTACTGTATATAGTTCTGAATCATTCCTGGCAGTTTCCACACTGCCTCACGTTAGTTGTTTGGGGATGAATGTTTTCAGCAACGATGCCTTTCTATCTGTTTTGGAATGCACCATGGTGATGGTGAAGAAATCCTTGCATTTGTCTCGCGGTCTGGGCTGACGGTTTTGCCCGTGTGCCACGTTATGCTTTGAAAATCCCCTGAATCTCTCTGAGTCTCACTGCGTGTGCAGCAGTCGCCCAATTCCTTCTTCAAACATATTCATATTTAAAGGCTTACGCCTGACAGCCGGGCGCCGGCCAAGCAACGACTCTTGGCTTATGCTGTGGGAAGATTGGGCCGAGATTCTCCGCGAAAACCCAGGGAAAACCCAGGGAGGGCTATGTTGAACTGAGGCAGGCATAATGCGCAGTGCTTGCCTGTATGGAAGCAGTCTGGGCCTATGTTGAGCGCAGGTTGTGCCCACGTTGGGCCAAGTCGGGCCCATGTTGAGCCATCTTGGGCCCGTCTTGGACTTATGTTGGGTCGGGCCCATGTTGAGCCGTCGGGCCCATCTTGGGCCTATATTGGCCCAGGTTGGGCCTATGTTGGGCTCATCTTGGGCCCATGTTGGGTCTATGCCATGTTGGCATATGTTGGCCCTACGTGGCCCCATGTTGAGCCATCTTGGGAGCTATGTTGGGGCCATATTTGGGCCATCTATGTTGACACGATCTTAAGATGCCAATTTTTCCTTCCCGGGCGCCTCATTGAGCCCAAGACCACGACCGATGTTTTTGAACACCGCCAAGATAAAATCCGTGGCCACCGAAGGGCCCGAAATAGCGTAAAAAACGAGGTTTTTTAACACCGCAAGCAAAAAACACCGTAAATTACAGGGCCTTCAGTCGACACGGGGCGGCAGCGCCTTTAACCTTCGGTTACCATCGAAAGCCTCCGGCAAGGACACGGCTGCGTGGCCGGCGCCCGGATTAAAGGGCTGCTGCTCTTGCTGCCAACCCCGGTAAAAAGCAACGGAAGATGAAACTTGGAGACATTAGAGGAATTGAGCCCGCTAGAAAAGTAGCTTTTGGAGGCGCGATCGCCGTGCTGCGCCACAGCAAAACCCTAGGAGCTGACCATTTCAGCAAGCTTCCAGCTCCAAGGGTGCACTGCCGGAGAGCCGCAGTCGCGGGTCCCAAGCCGTGCTGCGCCACGGCAAAGCCCCATGGAGCTGACCATTTCAGCAAGTTTCCAGCTCCAAGGGCGCACTGCCGGACGTCACCTTCTGAGCCTGCTGGAAAATAGTAGCTTTTGGAGCCGCGGTCGCAGGCTCCGAAGCCGTGCTGCGCCACGGCAAAACCCCATGGAGCTGACCATTTCAGCAAGCTTCCAGCTCCAAGGGCGCACTGCCGGACGTCACCTTCTGAGCCCGCTAGAAAAGTAGATTTTCTGAGCCCGCTAGAAAAGCACCTTTTGGAGACTTCACTTAGGCACTACCTAGATCTCCAACAAATAAGACACCAAAGCCAAGCGAGGCAGGTGAACGCCATTGAACAATCCTTTTCTGAGTGGCAGCTGGAAGGTGACATGCTGGACGAAGCTCAAGCAGATGTCTACAAGGAGGAGTGGCTCACTTTGAAGGTTGCTTGGATTTGTTGCAAAGTAATTGGAAACTCTATTTCAAACAAAAACTGTGTGAAGAAGCATTCGACAAAAAAAACATTTTGATACGTTCTGGCTCTTCCACAAATTGTCAGTTTGATTTGTGACTCTTCCAAGAAATCATTGAATATCTTGGACTCAACTTCCCGCAGCCAAACTGAGGTATACCCTTCAGTTTTTCGAGCATTCTTGCCGCTGATGAAGCTTGTTTGCATTGGCGAACCTTTTCTGGATTTGAAACTGTTCGCTCTAGATAACACTGCATGCTATGATTGCCGCAAGGGAGTATTATGAGAAGGAAGCATTCAGTGACGGTGTTGGCGACAAGTTTGTGAATGCACCCCAGTTGCAAGCAGAGCACGGCGCTCGTGCCTCTTGAGTATTTCGAGTATCATGAACATTCCTGTTGTGATTTGTTGCCCGTTTTTCAAATTTTATGATGTCCTGAAAACTTGAAGGGTTTTTACATCTGAGGCAGCTACGCGGGACAGCCTTTCTTTCTACCGCATGCAGATGTCAGTCAGTATAGATCGCCTTGCAAAGGCTTGTGCCAATTGCCAGTGATGTTGTGTTTTCGGATGTCGTGAGAGATATATTTATCAGTTCTCTGCTCACCTCAGGCCTTGCGAATCTTTTAAATTATTTTGCAATATTTTGGCCCAATGCTTCCTAGGATACAGCTGGCTGTCAGGCAATTGAGAATCAGAAGGTGCGTGAAGTGGAAGAGGCGCTCTCCACGCGTATCAAGACTGGGCTCAAGTGACCTCAAGCTGAAACTCTGGTCCTTTTCCAAAGGAAGGACTCATGCTTTGCTTAAAGAAATGTGAGTGCCCATCCTTTGGGTGCTTGCTGTATCTACTTCTCTGAATCTTCATGATTGTATGAATGTGTCAGCTTCTATCTTTAAGAAAAAACCGCAGCCATATTTTTGGAGGCCTTCGCAAAGACTTCGTTGTCGTATGACCGATTTTTGAAAGCTGGTGATTTGTATCAAGGCGAGGGTTCTTTGATTGAGTGAGATACTCGCACACTTAGGTTTATGTGACATTATGTGTTTGCTCCATAGTTTGATCATGTTGCGAGTCGCAACAGCTCTCTTGAACCTCCATGCTCGCAGTTCACTTGTAGGCTATGACCCTGTGACTTCTACAACAGTCTTCTTCAAGAACATTAGCGATGACCAACTGCGATATACTCCTCTTGCACTACAGCAGCCACAGATTCGGGATGAGGCGTGGCGGGGCAGGACTTCTATTAGCGCATTGAAAAACACACAGTTTGGGCTGATGAAACTGTTGGATCCAATATTGAAATATATTGCAGTAGTGTTTGAGAGTGTTTGAAGCGCATTCTCCTCATGTCGGATTGGTTCTGCACCAGGTCTTGGTTCTGCAGGGCCCGGACAAGGGCAAGGCGCGAGATGGCGCGAGTCAAGAGTGAGCTGATTCGTCAGCTCACCGTTTCTTCAGTGGTCAGGAAACGTTGGAACATGTTGACAGTGTTGAAGCTGTTTCTTCAACCAGGTTGGTCGCATCATTTGGCTTGGGCGTGAGAATGGTGATGACCTTGACAGCAAGGCCTTGAAGAAAGAGTAAACTTCTCCCTGGTTAGTGTTGAACCAAATTCACCCACACCTGCAAAGCATTTAGAGCGTTTAATTCTTGTGACTTTGGCTCGATCCTGAAAAGTCTTTCCACCAGGTGCTTTCCGCAGTCGTAAAGTTGGAGCCCAATCCAGTGGCTTGGTGGTCAGCTGGTATTACTGCAGAATCAGAGAGAGTCAAAAATGTCAAAAGACTGCCATGCAACTGGCCATAACTGGCCATGAGGTTCTTGGCAGCTCCAAGAGTGGCGGCGTGACCCAGCTGCATTTGGTCTTCCCCCTGAACACGTGCCACACGGTGTGGACACAGTGCCATCTTGGACCAAGGTACGAGAGGTGAAAGCATATCCATACAAGTGGCTGGTAATGACCCGTGGGAGCAATGAGAGTTACATGCAAGACTTGGTCTTGGCAACGCTGGCAACTTGATTAAAATTGGGTGAGTGAGTCACCCTGCCTTCCATGGAGCCTTAGCCATCGCTGCCAAGATACTGTGTCTGGTGCATTTCAATTCAGCCTGAGGCAGCCATGGTCTCCTGCACTGTTACGTACCCGTTGGAGACAGTGAAGGCAGGGCACCCAGATATGAAAATGTGCTATAGGCATCTATAGGTTAATCTATAGGCTATCACTGGTGATCCCTGCTGTTGCAAGACTTTACTTTTGCCAAACAACAGGCCCGCGTGCAGTCAAATCTGCCGCTGATTCCTCCGGAAGGTCCCCAGGTCACTTGGTCAAAAATTACATTGGTGGCTAAGTACAAGACAATTGGTCAATCCAAACGTTTCCTGATGAATTTGATGCGTTTGATGCGTTTACTATCGCATAGGGCGTAAGTTGCAAACAGCATGGGTCTAGACACGAGCTAAAGGTATGTTTTTCTGCAAAAACAAACGTTTGGACACCAGCAATAGAGTTTGTTTAGCTGAGTGAAACTAACGTTTTGTTCTATGCAAGTTTGAGCACAACAGCTTTGCAGACTGGAACCAGATGTTTTCTCGCCATGACGTTTTTTGGGCCTATACAAGGGTAGAAGTTTCCAGCCCAGAAACAAACATTTTCTGGCAATGTTTGTTCAAAACCCCGAGACTCAAGACAAACTCAGAAGCGGTCAAAAAAAATCAAGGTAGCTTGTGAGTTTGTTTTGACAGAAAGTGTTGCAGTTGAGTTTGTCTTTCTGCAGCCAACAAGCAAGTTTTAGAGAACCATAGAGAACCCTTTCTTTTAGCCTGAAAAACAAACAGGTGTCCAGTTGGTTTGTCTCCTACCTAGTGCAAAACTATTGTCCGAAACAATACTTTCCTGAAAAACGACATTACCGTCAGATCTGACTCGACGTTGACCCATAGCAGAACCAACAATTTTCAGCACGGGAACTGTTTTCGGAACTGTTCATTCCTATTCCTAGAGTCCATATGGACTCGACTTGCCAGGATCCCTCAGCCAGCACACAGCTTGCAGAACATATTATCAAACTGTTTGCAATTCAATTCTTTAACAGTAACATATGAATTCTATGATTTCTATGAATGCTTCTGATACTGTACTATTCTGCTTTCCTCAAACAGACGGCTCATCAGCAGTGTTAGTTATAGTCATACATAGTTATGATCACTGCACTGGCTTTGACACTTTGCAGGATTTTGTTTCGAAATGAGCATCTTCGGGTCCATTGTGTCACTGCATGCAACTGCACTCTGAGCTGACTTTCAGAAACAGTGACTTTTTTCAAAGGCAGATTTAGGGAAGCAGTGACTTGTGGCTGCTTCCTGCAATTCAAGGCCCTTTTCAGAGGTGTTGAGCTCAATGTCTTGCGAGAGGCCTGAGAGATCTTGTGAACATAAGTGAAATGGTGCAGACTTATCGGCGTACTATCTACAGTAGTATGTGCTGGTAGGTAGTCTTAATCTTGAGCCGCCTCCCTTCAGGCACCCAATGCGGGATTCCTCATGGCTGGGTTCAACTACTTCACCAGATTTGCCGTGGTCAGCTGAGGGAACGGTCTGATTATCTGATTCAAGCGGACATGGCCGTGTTTTTCCCGGTGTCGTCTCTTGCTCCATCGCTGCCTCTCTCTCTCTTTCGCATATCCCAAGGTGGGCTTGCCCTTCGTCAATGGGAACGACCCGAACCTGAAGTTTTTATTGATGATTCCTTCAGGCTTGGTTGGCCATGTCAGGGCTCGACCACCCTGTTTCCAGTTGGTGAATCTGCCCCAAAGGAGGCAATCTGCTGATCCATTTGCGATTTCATTCCCATTGCAGGGGTTGTGGCAATGCTGACGGGAGCCTTCGTGAAGGCACCTGTGATTGACATCAGCAAGCAGGTGGGCAGCGCACCAATTGGCACCAACTGCTCCAACATTTCAATGGAATTCGTCCACGTCACTTCACGTTGATTGGCAGGTTCAAGCTGGGGTAGCACAGAATGCCGGGGAGGCCATTCAGAAACTTGGATAGCTGCGACTGGGTGATTTGGTGTATCCAGTATTTACTCGAACAGCTCGAACCCGTGCTTGGCCAGCTTGAACGGCATTCAAGGAACGTGTACCTCAAACCGTCCCCTTCGCAGGCAAGGCTTAATCAGAGAAACCAGAAGCTGGAGAGCAAACTTGCTTCTTCTGTACAGTGACATGAAAGAAACATCGTGACACCAAATAGAGTCAATAAAGTCTATGTCCCGTGGAAAATTCAGCTAGATATGAAATCCATTCTATGGTGCTGCAAAGTGCTGCAAACATGTTCCCTAAAGACTGTGAGACTGACGGCAATTGCGGCAAAGGCGAAAGACTGCTATATGGCTATATGATAAGAGGATTAAGAGGGCTTAGGATAAGCGCTTGCAGTTTGCTGTGTTTGGCAAACTGCAGATGTGGAGGTCTCCAAGCGTTTGGCACGTACTCTTATGCTCACTGGGATTCGAGGAGTGCCGGCCTGACAGATTGGTGGTTGCCATACTGTAGCTGAGACAAACCTGAATCCACATAGATTACTGTACCTGACAGTTAGATATGATTAGATTACTGTTTTCTAAACTTCTTGTGCTTGACCTTGAGAATCTGAGATCTGCGAAAATCAGGTGCCATTTGGAGCGTTTCAATGCTTCATCTACGAGGTGCTGAAGGCGCCAAGTTTCGAGTATCATTGTATCATGCAGCATGCAGCATGATGCTTCTCAGTGGCGCTTCGAGTGGAACAGATTGAACCGGTCCAGGATCAGACACCACCACTGCTGGAAAGCATTGGAGTCTTTTGGCATTGCATCCTACATTGGAATGTCACGGTGTCACGATATTGTCATGGTATTGTGTTGCTATTTGCTTGTATTTTCTGATTTGGTGGTAACATAAAGTGCTTTTGGTACAGTACCTCCCAAGGTGCCTATTTGGGCGGAGCCATTCCTTTGGGGCGGCATTGCAGGGTTTTGCACCGGATACTTGACCAATCCTCCGGACTGGTTCCAAGTTATGCACAAGTCACATGAGCCTTTAATAGCCTTTATATGCCTTTATTCAAAATTTACTATTTACTACAATTTGTTCTTTCCTTGCAAACTATCACAACTGCATGTGCACACATGAAGCTTTTCCGCTGATGTTTTGATTGAGCAGGACGTGGTTATGCAGCGTTTGGCGCTAGAGTCGGATGACGATAAGGAGCAACATTTCTTGGATTATGAAGTTCGTTCCTTGAAGCCAAGGGAGTGCAGATTTTTGAGCTTTGGGTTGTTTGACATTTGATGTTCCTGCCAGGATGACAAGCCTTTCAGCATTGGAGAAACCTGGGAGCAGATCGTTCGTGCCACCCAAAAGGCCAGATCTCTGTGCTGTGCATGGTGCGGCAGAACGGATCAAACATTTTGATATTACAATGGTGCATTTTGATGTATTTTCAAGTATTTGAGTGTGATTGGAGTTGGCTTCAACTCTTTCTTACTCCTGGCACTTTTCTGTCCAGACCCACCAATCACAGGTTTACGAGGAAGACGGCCCTGCAGGCTTCGCAAAAGGTGGACTTGAGATGCTTGATATTCAAATTTAGAATCAGAAGCTTCTTGGAAGAAAACACACACTGTTGATTTTTTGGAAGTGAACTGCAATGACGATGTGGTTGTACACGCCTGGTAGAATTCCTGAGTCCATCATCCTTGATAAACAGGTGAAACCAGGTCCAAATCATTAATCAGCAAGGTGGTTCTTGGGTTAGCCACATCCCATCGCGGAAAAGGAAAGACATGATTAGGCAGGTACGTCGATCCAGCGTCCCGGATCGATATCACAGAATGTCATAGCCGTCTTCGTTGGCTGCAGAACTATGACATTCCCTGCAGCCCCCTGCTGTTAAGTAGTCTTTGGCGCATGAATTCGGAAAACATAACGTGCATAGTCTTTGGCGCATGAATTCGGAAAACATAACGTGCATAGTCATCAAATGTCCAGTTGTAGTTTTCTGCATGTGAATAGCAGTGTACACACACACAAAGGCCTTCACATGGAAGGCAAATTCTGAAAGACTGCCTAATGAAGTAAGCAGATCACGTCAATATAAGCAACGTTGAACTCAGTCGAAAATGAAATTCATGCTTGGGATTAGGTGTATACGCACCTGCATCTTCATGGACAGGTCTTTCCAAAGAAGGCACTCTGAGGTAGCGGCGTGTAGAGCAAGTAGACCACGTAGATCAAAGAAATCGCGATAAATAAAGTCGAAATGAAAAGGACATGGTTAGATTAAAAGGTATTAATTGTTATTGGCGAAATGATTGAATATGATGCAATCCAAAGTTTGTATTAGCGAAATAATTGAATATGATGCAATCCAAAGTTATCGTGCCCTTGTCCCTCACGAACATCAATTGTTTGTTGCAGATTGCGCAACACTTTGCGTGTGGAGAGCGGTATACACATATATACATATGTCTTCATAAGGAAGGTGACACTTCTGGGTTGCCGACGCGTGGAACAAATAGAGCAAGGACAGTATGACTTTGGAGTGTTAAAAAGTGAAGAGAACTGCACTTCAATTGAAACATGGATACCACGAAATGAAATGGACACAAATCGATTGTATTCTTGTTCTTCCACAAATCCGTTTAAAATGAACGTTTATTAGTTGTCTATGGACGAAGGGCAGAATTCGCCAAAAACTGAGATTCCGACGCGTAGAACACGTAGGTCAGGTGGTTGAGATAGAACGCAGTGATGAAAAACAGTAAATGGATTGATTAAATCACAGTTATATAACACTTAAGCCAGTGTGTTGCAGTACCGTGAACCATATAGAGTAGAACAACGGACGTAAACTAAGCTGGAGAACTGAATATAATCAATTACGGAAAAACAAATATCACACTGCGAGCCAGGCGTTTTGGGTGGGATGTTGCAGAAAAACGTTTGAACAGTTGCAACAGTTGCAAAGTTGCAATTGGAATGAAAAGCACAAAACCAAAATGCAGCTACAACGGCTTCTTTTCAGTCAAACGGTGTCAATTGTTGTCTGGTCCATTTGTGTCCAAAACTGCGGGCAATCGAAATGATCTGAGGAATGCATTCGCGGTATCTAGGTTTCTGAAGGGTATGAAGGGCGAGCAGGTCTTGAACTTGAGGAAGTTGAAGTTCACGAGGAAAAGTATTTTGTAAAATTAGACGTGTTCGAGCAATGAGACCTGTATACATGGAGCTTCTAGGTCCAAAACCAGCGGAAGTGCGTATCACTGTGTCCCAAGGCAATACCGATGTAATGGTACGTTGATGTGGATTGATGTTGAATCCAAGTGCATCAAAACCCTGTACTTCTTCCAAAAGAATGGGCGAGGTGTAGAAGTCTAAATTCCAAAAGCAAGTTTGTCGAAGGCGATCAGTGAGTTGTTGTGGACCCAAAAGCAGACGGTTGTCAACATAACGAAAGGAACTAAAAAGTTTTTCAGAAAAAATGGCTTGTCCAAAAAGCATGCTGTAGGTGTGCTCTCGATGTAGGGCAACTAGTGAACATACAACTGGGGCCCACTGTGAGCCCATAGATGCGCCTTGTATCTGTCGGTAGCTAACACATCCCAGTGAAAATAAGCTATGGCGAAGGAGGTACTTCACAAGACTATGGTCTCAATTATTGGATTGGTTTGAAGTGTTCGCTCAGTAGAAAACCTCGAAAACATGAATCAAGATCGTACACACATCTGCAGCGATAAGGTCCCTACCGTGTTTGACATTCTGCTTGGTTCGAGCATCACAAACTATGTGTGTCCGCACACTTTTGTGATAGGTCTTCCTATATTCTAGATCTCTTCAAATTGATCTCTTGTCCTCACAATTGTAAATTGATTTGAAAGAGAAGGTGAAAACTCATAAAATGACAGTAAGAAGTAGGGTTCCCGGCCAATAAAATCCTTCGGCACATGGCCACCTTCGCCCTATGGGCACCATTCGCCCGTTGGGCACCCCCTTCACATGGAAGGCAAATTCTGAAAGACTGCGTGTAGAGCAAGTAGACCACGTAGATCAAAGAAATCGCGATAAATAAAGTCGAAATGGAAAGGACATGGTTAGATTAAAAGGTGTTAATTGTTATTGGCGAAATGATTGAATATGATGCAATCCAAAGTTTGTATTAGCGAAATAATTGAATATGATGCAATCCAAAGTTATCGTGCCCTTGTCCCTCACGAACATCAATTGTTTGTTGCAGATTGCGCAACACTTTGCGTGTGGAGAGCGGTATACACATATATACATATGTCTTCATAAGGAAGGTGACACTTCTGGGTTGCCGACGCGTGGAACAAATAGAGCAAGGACAGTATGACTTTGGAGTGTTAAAAAGTGAAGAGAACTGCACTTCAATTGAAACATGGATACCACGAAATGAAATGGACACAAATCGATTGTATTCTTGTTCTTCCACAAATCCGTTTAAAATGAACGTTTATTAGTTGTCTATGGACGAAGGGCAGAATTCGCCAAAAACTGAGATTCCGACGCGTAGAACACGTAGGTCAGGTGGTTGAGATAGAACGCAGTGATGAAAAACAGTAAATGGATTGATTAAATCACAGTTATATAACACTTAAGCCAGTGTGTTGCAGTACCGTGAACCATATAGAGTAGAACAACGGACGTAAACTAAGCTGGAGAACTGAATATAATCAATTACGGAAAAACAAATATCACACTGCGAGCCAGGCGTTTTGGGTGGGATGTTGCAGAAAAACGTTTGAACAGTTGCAACAGTTGCAAAGTTGCAATTGGAATGAAAAGCACAAAACCAAAATGCAGCTACAACGGCTTCTTTTCAGTCAAACGGTGTCAATTGTTGTCTGGTCCATTTGTGTCCAAAACTGCGGGCAATCGAAATGATCTGAGGAATGCATTCGCGGTATCTAGGTTCCTGAAGGGTATGAAGGGCGAGCAGGTCTTGAACTTGAGGAAGTTGAAGTTCACGAGGAAAAGTATTTTGTAAAATTAGACGTGTTCGAGCAATGAGACCTGTATACATGGAGCTTCTAGGTCCAAAACCAGCGGAAGTGCGTATCACTGTGTCCCAAGGCAATACCGATGTAATGGTACGTTGATGTGGATTGATGTTGAATCCAAGTGCATCAAAACCCTGTACTTCTTCCAAAAGAATGGGCGAGGTGTAGAAGTCTAAATTCCAAAAGCAAGTTTGTCGAAGGCGATCAGTGAGTTGTTGTGGACCCAAAAGCAGACGGTTGTCAACATAACGAAAGGAACTAAAAAGTTTTCCAGAAAAAATGGCTTGTCCAAAAGGCATGCTGTAGGTGTGCTCTCGATGTAGGGCAACTAGTGAACATACAACTGGGGCCCACTGTGAGCCCATAGATGCGCCTTGTATCTGTCGGTAGCTAACACATCCCAGTGAAAATAAGCTATGGCGAAGGAGGTACTTCACAAGACTATGGTCTCAATTATTGGATTGGTTTGAAGTGTTCGCTCAGTAGAAAACCTCGAAAACATGAATCAAGATCGTACACACATCTGCAGCGATAAGGTCCCTACCGTGTTTGACATTCTGCTTGGTTCGAGCATCACAAACTATGTGTGTCCGCACACTTTTGTGATAGGTCTTCCTATATTCTAGATCTCTTCAAATTGATCTCTTGTCCTCACAATTGTAAATTGATTTGAAAGAGAAGGTGAAAACTCATAAAATGACAGTAAGAAGTAGGGTTCCCGGCCAATAAAATCCTTCGGCACATGGCCACCTTCGCCCTATGGGCACCATTCGCCCGTTGGGCACTCCTTCGGCTTATGCCACCCTTCAATTGTCCTTGACCCCCCTTCGGCTATTGCCATCACTTCTAGCAGCCCCTATGGCTACTCGCTCAACTTCTGCCTCCGTAGAGGGCGGATTCGGCACACTATGCCAAGATTGTTCTTCCCCATTAGGGATGATGAGGTCATGGTCTGTATAGGACACATGACTAATGCACACTGTTGATTTTTGGAAGTGAACTGCAATGACGATGTGGTTGTACATGCCTGGTAGAATCCTGAGTCCATCATCCTTGATAAACAGGTGAAACCAGGTCCAAATCATTAATCGGCAAGGTGGTTCTTGGGTTAGCCACATCCCATCGCGGAAATGGAAAGACATGATTAGGCAGGTACGTCGATCCAGCGTCCCGGATCGATATCACAGAATGTCATAGCCGTCTTCGTTGGCTGCAGAACTATGACATTCCCTGCAGCCCCCTGCTGTTAAGTAGTCTTTGGCGCATGAATTCGGAAAACATAACGTGCATAGTCTTTGGCGCATGAATTCGGAAAACATAACGTGCATAGTCATCAAATGTCCAGTTGTAGTTTTCTGCATGTGAATAGCAGTGTACACACACACAAAGGCCTTCACATGGAAGGCAAATTCTGAAAGACTGCCTAATGAAGTAAGCAGATCACGTCAATATAAGCAACGTTGAACTCAGTCGAAAATGAAATTCATGCTTGGGATTAGGTGTATACGCACCTGCATCTTCATGGACAGGTCTTTCCAAAGAAGGCACTCTGAGGTAGCGGCGTGTAGAGCAAGTAGACCACGTAGATCAAAGAAATCGCGATAAATAAAGTCGAAATGGAAAGGACATGGTTAGATTAAAAGGTGTTAATTGTTATTGGCGAAATGATTGAAAATGATACAATCCAAAGTTTGTATTAGCGAAATAATTGAATATGATGCAATCCAAAGTTATCGTGCCCTTGTCCCTCACGAACATCAATTGTTTGTTGCAGATTGCGCAACACTTTGCGTGTGGAGAGCGGTATACACATATATCCATATGTCTTCATAAGGAAGGTGACACTTCTGGGTTGCCGACGCGTGGAACAAATAGAGCAAGGACAGTATAACTTTGGAGTGTTAAAAAGTGAAGATAACTGCACTTCAATTGAAACATGGATACCACGAAATGAAATGGACACAAATCGATTGTATTCTTGTTCTTCCACAAATCCGTTTAAAATGAACGTTTATTAGTTGTCTATGGACGAAGGGCAGAATTCGCCAAAAACTGAGATTCCGACGCGTAGAACACGTAGGTCAGGTGGTTGAGATAGAACGCAGTGATGAAAACAGTAAATGGATTGATTAAATCACAGTTATATAACACTTAAGCCAGTGTGTTGCAGTACCGTGAGCCATATAGAGTAGAACAACGGACGTAAACTAAGCTGGAGAACTGAATATAATCCATTACGGAAAACAAATATCACACTGCGAGCCAGGCGTTTTGGGTGGGATGTTGCAGAAAACGTTTGAACAGTTGCAAAGTTGCAATTGGAATGAAAAGCACAAAACCAAAATGCAGCTACGACGGCTTCTTTTCAGTCAAACGGTGTCAATTGTTGTCTGGTCCATTTGTGTCCAAAACTGTTGATCTTGAAGACGTTGTTGTGCCAAATTGGATTCCACTGTCATGATGCGATCCATGAGATACACTATGGGTCCTGCATGATCAACACTCTGAGCTTCCAATCTATATTCTCCTACAATGCCTTTGACAGTCAACGATAATCCGGATGGTGAAGTAGGCGTACGTCTTTCCGCATGTTCAGCTGGCAACGTGATGGGAACCGGTGATACTCCTGATTTTGCTGAGGACTCCGCGATAGGTTATATCTTGGGGGTTGCTTGGTGAGGTCCATGTTCAACTGTACGTGAAGGATGTGAGGGGGGAGGTGAAGGAAGGGGACCGGGCGGAGTCTGTAGAACTGGTGCATGTCCGGGAAATGGTGAAAATGCAGGTGTCGCCCGTGGTACAAATGGAGCTGCTGCACACGGTGAAGACAGTGATACCATCGGTTGTGACGGAAGATACGCAACGGTAGCACTCAACGGCGGTCCATTGGCAGCTTTGCTTCTTGCATGGAGTTCCATATCGCGAAAAAGTCTGCTGAACACGAAAGAAGAAATGAGTTGTTCAAGAATTGTCAGTACATTTAGCGCATGGTGTGTTATGACGAATGACGTGTAGAAATGAAAAGCGACAAATTGACTTAACATGTCAAAGAGCTTGCTATGAGCCAAGGGAATGCATTACCCAGATTGAAAACGCATCAAAATCATGTATCAACTTGCGCATGATCGAAAACATGAATCAAGATCGTACACACATCTGCAGCGATAAGGTCCCTACCGTGTTTGACATTCTGCTTGGTTTGAGCATCACAAACTATGTGTGTCCGCACACTTTTGTGATAGGTCTTCCTATATTCTAGATCTCTTCAAATTGATCTCTTGTCCTCACAATTGTAAATTGATTTGAAAGAGAAGGTGAAAACTCATAAAATGACAGTAAGAAGTAGGGTTCCCGGCCAATAAAATCCTTCGGCACATGGCCACCTTCGCCCTATGGGCACCATTCGCCCGTTGGGCACCCCCTTCACATGGAAGGCAAATTCTGAAAGACTGCGTGTAGAGCAAGTAGACCACGTAGATCGAAGAAATCGCGATAAATAAAGTCGAAATGGAAAGGACATGGTTAGATTAAAAGGTGTTAATTGTTATTGGCGAAATGATTGAATATGATGCAATCCAAAGTTTGTATTAGCGAAATAATTGAATATGTTGCAAGCCAAAGTTATCGTGCCCTTGTCCCTCACGAACATCAATTGTTTGTTGCAGATTGCGCAACACTTTGCGTGTGGAGAGCGGTATACACATATATCCATATGTCTTCATAAGGAAGGTGACACTTCTGGGTTGCCCACGCGTGGAACAAATAGAGCAAGGACAGTATAACTTTGGAGTGTTAAAAAGTGAAGATAACTGCACTTCAATTGAAACATGGATACCACGAAATGAAATGGACACAAATCGATTGTATTCTTGTTCTTCCACAAATCCGTTTAAAATGAACGTTGATTAGTTGTCTATGGACGAAGGGCAGAATTCGCCAAAAACTGAGATTCCGACGCGTAGAACACGTAGGTCAGGTGGTTGAGATAGAACGCAGTGATGAAAAACAGTAAATGGATTGATTAAATCACAGTTATATAACACTTAAGCCAGTGTGTTGCAGTACCGTGAACCATATAGAGTAGAACAACGGACGTAAACTAAGCTGGAGAACTGAATATAATCAATTACGGAAAACAAATATCACACTGCGAGCCAGGCGTTTTGGGTGGGATGTTGCAGAAAACGTTTGAACAGTTGCAAAGTTGCAATTGGGAATGAAAAGCACAAAACCAAAATGCAGCTACGACGGCTTCTTTTCAGTCAAACGGTGTCAATTGTTGTCTGGTCCATTTGTGTCCAAAACTGTTGATCTTGAAGACGTTGTTGTGCCAAATTGGATTCCACTGTCATGATGCGATCCATGAGATACACTATGGGTCCTGCATGATCAACACTCTGAGCTTCCAATCTATATTCTCCTACAATGCCTTTGACAGTCAACGATAATCCGGATGGTGAAGTAGGCGTACGTCTTTCCGCATGTTCAGCTGGCAACGTGATGGGAACCGGTGATACTCCTGATTTTGCTGAGGACTCCGCGATAGGTTATATCTTGGGGGGTGCTTGGTGAGGTCCATGTTCAACTGTACGTGAAGGATGTGAGGGGGGAGGGGAAGGAAGGGGACCGGGCGGAGTCTGTAGAACTGGTGCATGTCCGGGAAATGGTGAAAATGCAGGTGTCGCCCGTGGTACAAATGGAGCTGCTGCACACGGTGAAGACAGTGATACCATCGGTTGTGACGGAAGATACGCAACGGTAGCACTCAACGGCGGTCCATTGGCAGCTTTGCTTCTTGCATGGAGTTCCATATCGCGAAAAAGTCTGCTGAACACGAAAGAAGAAATGAGTTGTTCAAGAATTGTCAGTACATTTAGCGCATGGTGTGTTATGACGAATGACATGTAGAAATGAAAAGCAACAAATTGACTTAACATGTCAAAGAGCTTGCAATGAGCCAAGGGAATGCATTACCCAGATTGAAAACGCATCAAAATCATGTGTCAACTTGCGCATGATCGAAAACATGAATCAAGATCGTACACACATCTGCAGCGATAAGGTCCCTACCGTGTTTGACATTCTGCTTGGTTTGAGCATCACAAACTATGTGTGTCCGCACACTTTTGTGATACTCATAAAATGACAGTAAGAAGTAGGGTTCCCGGCCAATAAAATCCTTCGGCACATGGCCACCTTCGCCCTATGGGCACCATTCGCCCGTTGGGCACTCCTTCGGCTTATGCCACCCTTCAATTGTCCTTGACCCCCCTTCGGCTATTGCCATCACTTCTAGCAGCCCCTATGGCTACTCGCTCAACTTCTGCCTCCGTAGAGGGCGGATTCGGCACACTATGCCAAGATTGTTCTTCCCCATTAGGGATGATAAGGTCATGGTCTGTATAGGACACATGACTAATGCACACTGTTGATTTTTTGGAAGTGAACTGCAATGACGATGTGGTTGTACACGCCTGGTAGAATTCCTGAGTCCATCATCCTTGATAAACAGGTGAAACCAGGTCCAAATCATTAATCAGCAAGGTGGTTCTTGGGTTAGCCACATCCCATCGCGGAAAAGGAAAGACATGATTAGGCAGGTACGTCGATCCAGCGTCCCGGATCGATATCACAGAATGTCATAGCCGTCTTCGTTGGCTGCAGAACTATGACATTCCCTGCAGCCCCCTGCTGTTAAGTAGTCTTTGGCGCATGAATTCGAAAAACATAACGTGCATAGTCTTTGGCGCATGAATTCGGAAAACATAACGTGCATAGTCATCAAATGTCCAGTTGTAGTTTTCTGCATGTGAATAGCAGTGTACACACACACACAAGCCCCTTTGCGGTCACGAGAACCGCACCTCAAGTGCTCTAACTAGAGCGTGGGCTGCCCCTAGCGCGTGTTTGTAGTCTCGCTTGCACCTGTTTTTCGTTGCACCTCTAGCTCTAGAGCCATTGGGATTGCTGCTCTACTTGGACGACAACAGCTTGATATCGACGCAGATTGTCTTTTGGGTTTTCAATTACTTCAAATCTTGGCCACAGATTCCAATTGACTGGCAGCTTGTCATCACAGCAACACAGACGAGATCGTGCCTTGGTGTGGATACAGACAAAGGCTTACAGCGGTACAATTGATAACAACAATCAGCGTTCAGTGAGGACCCAAAACTGTGGGGTTGCTCCCATCACTATCTGGCTGGCAGGGTACCTCTCTGACGCTGATTGGAAGGCTTGTACGACTTTTCTGTGACTCCATTTATACGATTTCGGTGGCACTTGGCGCATTTTCAACAATACAACCTGATACCTTTTCTTGAGTGATTGTGAACCATTGTTTTTTGCGACTTGTAACAGTCCTGGACTCCAACCACAACCCCTTGCAAGACAGATCTATCAGGCATCCGATTGATTGCGTCCAGTGTCATCCGACACAGAGCCAGACCACAACCAGGTACACCACATCCTTGATTGGTGGGAACAAGGCGTATAAGTCGACTTCCTCTTGGACACTCTGTACCAGCAAAACGGTAACTGCAGTTGCGCCACAACCAATCCTGTACTGCCTGTACAGTACCATAAGTGACCACATCCAGTGTTGAGCCTGCCCAACACTTGAGGCGTATACAGTGTGCTGCCTGCTCAAAGCAGATCCATACCCTGGATAGTCCAAGCAAAAACCATCATCAGCCAGCGCTGCCAAAAGAAAAATCCAAAGAAAATAAGCCACCCGTTGCCTTACAGACCCAAAAACTATCACTAATTTGGCTCCCTGCACTCGGTTAATATAGTCCCGGTTGACCCATTTTTGACCCAGTCTTAAATTCACCTTTAACCAAGTTCAAAATTTCTGCCAATTGCATAGTCCTATCAAATTTGTTTTTGATCCATCCCCCTAGAGCCTAGCCTGTGCGGCCTGCACAGCCTTACCCAATACCAAAGCCGCAAATCCGGTCCCAAGTCCGGACGTGCAGTGCGATCAACTGGAGTTCCTTGAGCATGCCTGCCTTAACAACTCTAGCATCTATGCCTGAAGCATCACTGCACGGGGGTGAGGGTTATGGATTTCTGCCGTGGGAATCCATGGAAGCCAACTTCCAAGCAGATGACCTGTCACACCTCTTAAAGGCGAAAGTTCACGGCCCACCGCCAACCATGGGCTCCGGCCCCCTGAAGAATCCAGCCAGTATGAGCCAGATGACTGCCATCCAAAAACGCAGTTTCAAACGTGCATATGCACGGGCCTTGAGAGATGGTGCTGCCTACTATCGTGGAAAATACATGACCCCCCAGGATTTTCCTAGTCACATGCCTAGACCTGTGCACCCTAGCCCTAATCGACGTGCTAATGCCCCCACCAAACCATGTAACCCACCGCCCCTAAATCAAAGACTCAATGTTCTTCAGTATAACGTTGGTGGACTCTCCACCCATAAACTTGAAGAGGTTAAACAGTGGGGACTCCACATTCAAGCTGATGTCATTGTGCTTACGGAGACGCGTTGGAGCTTCTCCTCTGAATGGAGCGACGGTGTGTGGCATGCCCTGCATTCAGGGACACCAACTGATAGGGCTGACGGCATCCTCATCCTTTTTAGGGCTTCCAGCATCATGGAATCACAAATTGGTAGCGTTGCCTTGCTTCCAGGTCGTCTCATACATGTTCGCATACATTACAGACAAAGGGCTTGTGATTTTCTGTGTTGCTACAATTTCATGGATGATCGGTCCACTGCAAGATTGAATCAAAGACATCAATTTTGGACTGAACTTGATGCTTGTATATCTCATATCCCAAACCGTAACTCCATACTTATTGCAGGTGACATGAACTGTTCCGTAGGAATGGATCCTCCCTATGTGGGAACGAGTTTTTTCACGTGGCAAGATCATCATTGTCAGGGCCCACAACATCGAGACATGACTACCTTTCACCAGATCATTCGAAAGCATCATCTCACCATTCTAAATGGATGGAATGCCAGCTCAGGACCAACATTCCACAATGGTCTCACTGCGTCCAGAATTGACTTTTTCCTGACGCGTACATCAGATGCCGACGGTGTTGCACTGGATGTCAAGTATTTGAATCAAGCTGAAATTGTACCCCTAACTGGCCCCAGGCATGTACCGCTGCTATGCAGTATCAAAAAATTCCATTTTTCTTATAAGGATTCCCATTCTTTCTCAGGGTACACCTATTTCCAAAGACAACAATGTCGTTTAGACTGGAGGAACGACGCAGCCACCTGGCACCAGATGTTGACCGACACAGGCCATGCATTTTATGCCATGTGTGACACCTCAATGCAAGATGCAGATCCGATCCAGTCCTTACACGATACCCTTAGTCCTTGGTTTCTTAGATCATATCCCCTCAGATCTAAACCCAAAAATAGGCCCCAAGATGATAATGCGGGACTCATCCAGCAAAAATGGTACTACCACCGCCAGGTTGTGGCCAACAAATCACTGACCCTGCGTGCACTGTTTCATGTGCGGAGGTGCCAAAGCAAATATGCCTCTCTTCATCGGGAACACAAGCGCAGCACCAAACAACTCAAAAAACAGCGCTTCTTTGATTTGCTTGCGTCAGTACAAGTGGCTGCCAACAAACATGACAGTTTTGAGGTACATCAGATCATTTCAAAATATACCCCCAAGCAACCCAAAAAGAAAATCCAGTTGAGAAACGCAGATGGGTCACCTGCTTCCCCGGATGAAGCCATGAAGCTGACCACAAATTTTGTTGCAGAAATCTGGCATGGCCCTGCTCAGGTTGACCTTGGCCACAGGGACCCCCCTGGGGTACCCTTTACTGTTCAGGAACTTGAGCATGAGCTGAGCCAACTGCCACACAACAAGTCAGTGGCAAAGCCATTCATTCCAGCGCTGGTCTTGAAGATGCACTCAGCCATCATTGCCCCATGGCTTCATGCCCACCTCACCCAATGGTGGTCAACTACTAGCCCCTACATCCCCTCCTTATGGAAAAGAGCTTGGGTGACACTCATCCCTAAACCCCATAAGAGTCCAAGTAAGGTTAGTAACCTCAGATGCATAGCACTGCAGGAGCCCCTGGGTAAGTGCGTGCTAGGTGCTCTTACGAAAAAACTGCAACAAGCAGTAGGGCCAGCCTTGAAGACCCATCCCCAATTTGCGTTCCTTCCCAATCGATCAACAGGAGATGCCATCAGACGTGTTGCTGCTCATTGTGATGAGGTCAGAAGTTTGATCAAAACCCAAAGACGCTCAGCACAGCAACGTGCTGCTCATGTTGAGTTTTTTCAATGTTGTGGAGGCCTACAGATTTTCCTCGATATACAGAGGGCTTTCGATCAGCTACCCAGACAACAACTTTTTGATCACTTAGACACCCTTCATGATCTACCAGAAATCACGACACTCATGGCCCAATGGCACTCAGACACAGATTATTGTGTCGAACAATCTGGAAGGACAGAATTGGTTTCAACGGGATGTGGAGTGCGTCAGGGCTGTCGTGCAGCCCCCCTTTTATGGAACTGTTTTTTGGATCAACTGTTTCAAAAACTTTCCAACAAAATTAATCCAGAGTGGGTCAAAAAGACCCTAACAGCCTTCGCAGACGACATCCATCAGGGATCCATTTTTCGTTCCAAACATCAATTGATGACAGAACTGACCAGACTTGGATACCTCCTAGATGCGCTTGAAGACATGGGCTTGAAGCTCTCTTTGGAAAAGGCACACATCTTAATTGACATTGCAGGTACCCATGGCCGCAAAATCAGGTCACAGCTCTTGAAACGAGATGGAACGCACACGTATATCGAAATTCCACGTGCCAATGGATCATACAGCTGCATTCCTGTCAAAAAGACGGCCGAGTATCTGGGGACCTGCATGAGCTATGCCAATTTTGAACACCTGACGTTTGAGAAACGAGTTCACTGTGCCAGAATCACATTTCACAGGCTGCGTCGTTGGCTGCATACTCCACATATTGCATTATCCCATCGACTGCAGCTATGGAGGGCTAGTGTTCTCACGACACTAATGTATGGTTTGTTAGCCGTGAACATAACCATGCCCATCCTCAAACGTTTTCAACAGGTAGTGTTTGGAATGTACAGACAGCTGACCAGAAACCATAGTTTCCGCACACGTGAATCTCACCAAATGATTTTGCACAGATATCACTTGGAACACCCGCTCCATGTGCTGACACGCCCTGTCCAGCAGCTCCAAAGCCTCATCCGCCAGAGAACCCAGTTTTTGCAGCCTGATGACATTGTCCTCACAGTTGACTGGAGCACTCTGCAGCAAAATCTCCAATTAATTCATGTTGCACTTGAGGTTCAGGCGACACCACATCCGACTGCTGACAGCCAACTAGAGGTGCCAGATCCTCTCCAGTATGCATGTCCATCATGCTCACATGTTGCATCATCCCTGCCAAACCTCAGAAGGCATCAAACCACTGTGCATGGCTGTACTCAGTTTAGAACTAGACTTGGTCATGCCATGTCCTGCTCTGTTGGGGGTCTTCCACAATGCACTTTCTGTTACCAGACATTTAGTACCTGGCGTCAATTTCAAATTCACCTTGATCGCCAATGCTGTCAGGCCAGACCATGTGACCCACAGGTGAACCTGGATGCACTCCTCAGAGAGGAAGAAGAGCAGCGCGTTTTGCGCCTTCACCAGGGTCTCACTGAACTGTTGCAGACCAAGCCGTATGGTGCAGACCTCCTGCAGATAGTGAGGGACCGCAACTGGCACAGATTGGTGGACCTTCGACTTGCTTGTGAGGCACTGGCTGAACAATGCTGCATTTGTGATTTTCACTTCAATCGGCCACAGGAATTGCACAATCATTTGCGTGTGCATCATCCACAATGGACACCACACACGTTCACAAAGGCCTCTCAGCTTTGCCGTGGATTTGCCATGAACTCTCCATGCAGATACTGCTCAAAGAGCTTCAGACAGGCCCATTCATGTCCAATCCTCACACAGGTGGCAATGCTTCTGCTGCACATGCCAACCGATGCAGGACCAGTGGCATCACCGCCGCAAGAAGCCCTTCGATGTGAGGTCTGTGGATTCAGAGCTCATAGCATACATGATATTCACAGGCATTTGGCTGACACCCACCGGCTGGCATTTCATGATTGGCAACCTGAGAGGGACCTCATGGGGAAGGATCCAGCATGCTCACACTGCTCCAAGTGTTTTACAGATGTCTCAGCAGTTCGGCAGCATGTGACGCTAGGACAATGTCCGATGTTCGACCCAAATCGCTCTCCCTTCCTGTTGCCGATTGCACCCATGTGGAATCAACTGCTCCAGTCTGGGGATTTTCAACCAGCCTTACAAGACGCAATGTGCAGGCTAAGAATGACGCTCCACTGTGCCCAATGCGGAGCTGCCTACACCAGGTCCAATGACTTGATGCTGCACCTGCAGACAGCCCACTCAGTCATGTGGAACAAGGCGCAGGCTTTGACCAAGTATCTGCTGAAGATACTGCTACCGCTGCACTCATGCGTTTGCAATCCCAGTCTCAACAAGGTCACCTTGACCCATGTCTGCCCGTTTTACCGCCAGATTGCAATGCTTGCCACTCGATCAACTGTGGAGGTCTTTCTCCCATGGCCGCCTGACCGAGGCCAATTGGACACCTTGTTGCAACACAGTGTCAGCCATGCAATTTGTGCCCCACTGAAAGAGGCAGTGCATGAAAGGCAAGTGAGATTGATCCTCAGTGATCCTGGTTTGCAGGCCTATTTGCGCGAGCACTGTGTCCTATGTGGTGGTGTTTTTCACCCGGCATTGCTGCGGGATCACATCCTTCAGGTCCATGCCTCAAACCTTGAAGAGATCACTGATCTGTTGCCTTTTCTGTATGATGAATACACCAATGCAGCCCACACAGACTATCAATGTGCTCAGTGCAATTTGATTTTCAACCTGCCATTGCTTGGTGATCCACCGCTTGCAGAGCAACATGCCCGGCAGACACTGGTTCTAGCCCATTACCAACAGTGCCCTGTGATCCATCAACTGTGCCTTTTGCTGCAACATGGACGGGTCCGACAGTGTGCCACTGAATGGGCGGGAAACCCAGGAGCTGCTGGAGACCTTTGGAGCCCTGGCACCACTCCTCAGGAAGGCCAACAAGGATCCAAAAGAAGACGGAAGGGATCCAAAGAAGGCCAAGACCCAGCACAAAGGCCAGGAAACGGCTCAAGCCCTGGACCTTCCACAGGTGGTGCTGCAGATGGCCAAGCTTCTCATCCGACTGGATGTGGACAACAACATGATGAGAAAGCAAGACTCCTTCGTCTTCTACATGCAAATGGAGCAGGAGTCAGTCGTCCATGCCCTGACAGCCAAAGCCAAGAGCTGGCATCACGAGATGGCGCAGCAGGAAGGGACAATGAAGACCCAGGAGTGGAGGCCCTTGAGGGCGACGTTGATGCAGACGTTGGCACTGACCTTGCAACAGCGCCTGAAACGTCTCTACGAATGCACAGCGACGGACCCCCTCTTTCAGACAGCGGCGCACCACAACGTCCTGAACACCAAGGGGGAATTCTTCTTCCAGCGATGGGATGCCACCAGCAAGACCCTGACCCAGACAGATCAGGCTCCGATTGCCATGGAGAGGATGAAACGGTACGCCGACCAGTTTGTGGAGAACACCATGGAAGCTGCCAACATCCTGAAGTTCCACAGCCTTCGAACATCGGGAGATCAGCAGATGACTCCGTGGCTTCTCCAGATATCCCTGCGCTGCGACGAACTGCAGACGTTACTGGAGACCCTGGCTGGATGCAAGGTTTGGAACCTCCTGGGAGCATCGTTGAAGATGCACACGATGCATCAAAGCCATCAAGCTCAACAGCTGCAGAACCTTCTGGGCAAAGGGAAGAGTGCTGGGAAAGGCAAAGCCAAACGCTGAGCCATGGGGATCCTCTTGGTCGACAAGCCCTCCTAACTGCACTTAGCATGATGGTCTTGCTCAACCCGGGCAATCACTGCTACATCAATGCTGCCATGATGGCGCTGCTTTGGGCTATTCTGAGCCGCACTGATTTCCAACTTTCTGATTTGGGGCCAAAGGCCACCCTGATTGCCAGCAGTATCATCTCTTCTGCAGAGGGACCTGTCACTCTCAGTACACAACCCTGGTTTACAGATGTTTTGCAATCGTGGTACAATGCTGATCGTCAGGGTGATCCAGTGGAGTTCATTTCACATGTTCTCAGGGGACTGCATTTAGGCGGCTTCAATATGAAGTGGGAACGTCGGGTGCAAATCCATGACACAACCAGACTCATGGACCAAAGCGATGCTCAGCGCCCCATCACAGTGCAATTTGATGAGATTGATCCCAACGCAGACCGATATGGATACACAGCCTTGCAAACCATGCTGAACTCTTGGGAAAACCAATATGGCATGAAAACGGCACTGACAGCACATACCCCTCTGGTATGTATTCACGTTGATCGTTTTGTCCACCAAGGCACTGCTGAGACGGAGAAATGTGAGCGCCCCATTCACTTTCGCGGTGGCATCACCTTGCCTGTCTTTGCAAATGATGGCATGACAGTTCACAGGAAAGGATACCAGTTGCTGTCAGCCGTTGCACACTTAGGTGAAGACAATGCAGGTCACTGTAAGGCGCTCCTGACGACATGGCCAGTCACCACTCCCAGCCCGGTCAATTTTTTGGCCACAGATGATGCACAGGTTCCACAGAGGATCTGGGAAGAGCCTGCCTGGTTCAAGCGCAATGTCACCTGTTTCTGGTTTTGCGACTGTGATGTTTTGGACCTCTTCCGTGTACCCAATCAGGGTGAGCCGATGTCCAATGATGCACTGTCGAACTTGCCATGCCCATCCACTGTGGAGCCCACCACACTGCTCAGTATGTTCCGAGCTGAAGACTGAATGCCTGAGCCCTGATGCAATGAATGTCTATGAAGTTTTGCCGGTAGTCATGCGGTAGCTTTTTGTTTCATATAATTCGAGCCACTCTTTTTTTATTTTGCCATTACCTTCTGCAGCCGCCATCCCCAAAGCCCTCACGCCCAGTGAGTGACCCCAGAAAAAAAAAAGCACTGGAGGGCCAAGAGGCGAAATGCCCAACAAACACGAAGCCCAAAAAAAAAAAAACATGATTTTAGGAAGCATGAATTCATATGCAACCGAAACTGTCAAAGGACAGAGCACAGTTGTTTCACTTGCATGCAGTGTGGCTCGCATTTTACAAATCTGCATTTTGCAGTCTTTCTCCAATGGAGTTTTTGTGGCCATAGCGGCCTGCTCCTGGCTGGATTCTCTCACAAAGACCTCCGTGAAGGAGGCCAACATGCTTCTTTCATGTTGAGGCGCGCACGAGACTTTTCTTGGAAAAGGAGTGTTGAAAAAAAACACACACACACACACCCCAATGCTGAAAGCCTTGTAGAATGTTTGGAGATGCAAAGCCTTGCTGAGGAATGCCATCTATTTCCTTCCAGAGGCCATGGTCTGGTTCGGAGTCTACGAAGCCCTGAAAGGGGTTGCCAACAGTGCCTGGGACTGTCAGCGGTGTACTCGTAGCTGATTCCGTTGCCACTCAAATCCCCACTGCTTGGCCTGAGATTTGATGATTTCGAGTTGGATGAATTGGTATTTGTGAGAGTTTGCCACACGAACTTCCATGTTGTCTCAGCTGTGGAGGTGTTGGACAGGCTATCTGAGCCAGACTGCCACGCTGTTTGGGCTGTGGCTTGCATTGCCTGGTAGCCCTGCATTTCGAAAGCAGTGTTCTATGCACTGTCTTGACACAGTTTGATAAGAGTGCTGCAAAAGACCACGTCGCATCAAACTTCCTACTGAACAGAGCTAAGAACAAGGGATAATTTGAAAAAGTAGACGAGAGTCTGCACAAGACATGCGATGTGGATGGCTGCACTAGTAATAGCTATGTCTGAATTGTATTTCCGGTGCAGCACCGGTCCCGCCTATTTTAAGGGATTTTTCTCACTGCAATTGAGATCGCGGCTCAATTGCTTATGCACAGTCGCTGTCCGATCGGGCTTGTGTATGGTTTGTTTGAATACATAGCGCTTCTTTGGAATTTATGGTCATGGAGATCCTTAAGTCATTCGTAGTCGTTTTTCATTCACGATTTATGTATATCACATCGAATTTCTCCTGTGAATTTGCAGATTGTCAACTAGCACAAGATGCAGCCTGCCTGAGTCACCTTGCACCTCGAAAGCCAGTTCATCGCTTACAGATGTTGTGAAATCTCAAGAGAGGGAGCGGAAGACGAAGGCATAATTGGCTGTTTGTATATATGTACAAAGCATGGTGCATAGCCATGGCCAACTATGATTTAAGCCTAAACCTCCTGGAAAGGATGAAACATTCTGAAACTGATCCAGCAGTTTTTTGCATTCCAAGGGCCAGGGCTGTTTGGGCTTTATTTGCTTCATCTCTGGGGAGGAAATTCAGATGCAGGGTGCACAGCTTTTCATCACTGCCGGAGTTTCTTTTTAGTGTCGGATGCACAGCTTTTTGTGTCGCATCAAGTTGACCGTGTCGGATCATCACAGTATCACGTTGACCTTTCGGACAGCGGCTCCACGAAGGTCAGAGAGCCACGAGTATCGCTGGCCGCTGTGGCGGTTCAATTTTCGTGCGCCACGTCGTGAGTATTGCATCGCTTGCATTGTACAGCGAGATTTTCAGTTTGAGTTGGGGACAGAAGGGGACCTACAGACTCATTTGGCCGTAAAATTTCAGCCTCCGAAGGAGGCAGCTCATTCTCCAAGACAGGAATGTCGCAAGCTTTGGAGTGGATATAAAAAGGACCTTAACTGCTTCACTGCTTTCTTGGTGATTTGCTTCTGTATGAAACCAGAGACCTTGAAAAAGGTGAACACTTTCGAAAGGGGTCCTTCTGAATTTTGCTGATGGCACTGAAAGGAGCTGTCAGAAGATGAGGATGAGTGTCCGGGGCTTTGCTGTTTTGCCCAAGGGAGATGTTCAATGAAGGGAGGCAGGAGAGGCAAGAGGACAACGATAGGAAGGAGCAGCGAAAGGCTGATGCAATTATACAGGCTTAATTTGTGCTCCTTGGAACGATTTTTGATGCCGACATAATGTTTTGAAGTCTTTTTGTCTTGCTGTTATTGTCCTTGTACTGAAATTGTCGTCGTTGTCGTTGTCGTGGTGGTGGTCGTGGTCGTGCTCTTCCCCGTCATCGTCATCGTCATCGTCATCATCATCATCATCATCATCAACACCATCATCACCACCATCACCATCGCCATCACCATTTGTGCAAGTTTTTGTCCATTTTCGTCCCTTCCCATTGACTTCAAGGTGCCTAGATATGCGTCATTTGAGATGGTATCTTTGGTAGACTGGACCATGTTTAGAGAGATATCAGCAGTCATCAAACAGAGGATTCAACCGCAGAATCTCTTCCCACGGATTCTGACAGCCTTCGTGCGCAGGCACAAGTGGGCGTGATCAAAGGAGTCGCGCGGAGGCAACCTGGGCGACAAAAACGGAAGAGGAGATGACATATATACGATATGGTACATGCAGAACGCCAACTCTATCCAACTCTATCCAACTCTATCTTATCTTATCTTATCTTATCTGGTCTCATCTTATATCATCTTATCTGGATCTCATCTCATCTTATCTCATGTTATCTGATCTCATCTCCTCTCATCTTATCTGATCTCATCTCATCTGATCTCATCTTATATAATGTTATCTCATCTTATCTCATCTTATCTTATCTTATCCCATTTTGTCCCATCTTATCTCATCTCATTTGTCTTATCTGTCTTATCTGTCTTATCTGTCTTATCTGTCTTACCTGTCTTATCTGTCTTACCTCTCTTATCTGTCTTACCTGTCTTATCTGCCTAATTTATCTAATCTATCTAATGCGTCTAATTTATCTAGTCTATCCAATCTATATAATCTATCTTACCGATCTTATCTATATTATCTATCTTACATATTGTTTCCTTCTTATCTGTCTAATCTATCTAATCTATCTTGTCTATTTTGTCTATTTTGTCTATCTTATCTATCTTGTCTATCTGGTCTATCTTATCTATCTTATCTATTTAATCTATCTAATCTATCTAACCTATCTGACCTGTCTGATCTATCTTAATCTATCTGCTCCATCTGGTCTATCTGGTCTATCTGGTCTATCTGTTGTATCTAATCGGTCTAGTCTAATCTATCTGATGTATCTGCTCTATCTGCTCTATCTGATCTATCTGATCTATTTCACCTGGCCGACCTATCTGATCCATCTGATCTATTTAACCTATCTAACCTATCTAATCTATCTAATCCATCCAGTCTATCGCATCTGTCTCACCCACCCACCCAACCTACCCAATCTACCTAATCTATCTAATCTATCCTATCTATCCTATCTATCTTATCTATCCTATCCTATTTATCTATCCTATCTAATCTAATCTAATCCAATCCAATCTGATCTAATCTAATCTATCGACCTATCTCTCTGTCTAATCGATCTCATCTATTTCACCTATCTGACCTATCTGACCTATCTGACCTATCTCATCTATCTCGTCTATCTCATCTATCTGATCTATCTGATCTATCTGATCTATCTGATCTATCTGCTCTATCTGGTCATCGGATCTATCTGATCTATCTGATCTATCTGATCTATCTGATCTGTCGGATCTATCGGATCTATCGGATCTATCGGATCTATCGGATCTATCGGATCTATCTGATCTATCTGATCTATCTGATCTATCTGATCTATCTGATCTATCTGATCTATCTGATCTATCTGATCTATCTGATCTATCTGATCTATCTATCTATCTATCTATCGATATCTATCTATCTATATCTATCTATCTATATCTATCTATCTATATCTATCTATATCTATCTAAATCTATCTATATCTATCTATATCTATCTATATCTATCTATATCTATCTATATCTATCTATATCTATCTATATCTATCTATATCTATCTATATCTATCTATATCTATCTATATCTATCTATATCTGTCTATATCTGTCTATATCTGTCTATATCTACCTATATCTATCTAAATCTATTTATATCTAACTATATCTATCTATATCTATCTATATCTATCTATATCTATCTATATCTATCTATATCTATCTATATCTATCTATATATACCCATACCTATATCTATCTATATCTATCTATATCTATCTATATCTATCTATATCTATCTATATCTATCTATATCTATCTATATCTATCTATATCTATCTCTCTATCTCTCTATCTCTCTATCTCTCTCTCTCTCTATCTCTCCATCTATCTATCTCTATCTATCTCTGTCTCTATCTATCTCTATCTCTATCTCTATCTCTATCTCTATCTCTATCTCTATCTCTATCTATCTCTATCTCTATCTCTACCTCTACCTCTATCTCTATCTATCTCTATCTATCTCTATCTATCTCTATCTATCCCTATCTATCTCTATCTATCTCTATCTATCTCTATCTATCTCTATCTATCTCTATCTATCTCTATCTATCTCTATCTATCTCTATCTATCTCTATCTATCTCTATCTATCTCTATCTATCTCCTATCTATCTCCTATCTATCTCTATCTATCTATCTATCTATCTCTATCTATCTCTATCTATCTCTATCTATCTCTATCTATCTATCTATCTATCTCTATCTCTATCTTCTATCTATCTCTATCTATCTCTATACTATCTCTATCTATCTCTATCTATCTATCTCTATCTCTCTCTCTATCTATCTATCTCTATCTCTATCTATCTCTATCTATCTCTATCTCTATCTATCTCTATCTCTATCTATCTCTATCTCTATCTATCTCTATCTATCTCTATCTATCTCTATCTCTACCTCTACCTCTACCTCTATCTCTATCTCTATCTCTATCTATATCTATATCTATATCTATATCTATCCCTCCCTCCATCCATCTATATATCCTTCCATCTACTGGCACTGCCGGGCACTACTAGCTTTTCAATAATTATTTTCACGGTTCGTGTTGACCTTGAATTCTCTTCATCCATCTTCTGCTGAGACTGTCCTGTCTGCTCCCTGAACCCAGCAAGACTTTGCCAGGCAACAACCTCACGGGACAGAGCAAGGGAAGTACCTGGAATATCTGCCCCAGAAGTGCAGCACTTACTTTCAGCATGGCTACACAGGCTACCAAAACAGTCGACAACTTGTGTGATGTTGGTCATAGACAACCATACCATCCTGAAACTATATGAAGATGGGACCTAGGAAAAATGGAGTGCATCTAGACACTATGAGCAGTCCTTCATGTTCTGACTGATCATGTAAGAATGATAAGGCACAATGTGCTTGTCGCTGGCTTTTCAATGCACGCAACCTGCCCAAGAACATTCAAAACATGTTTGCACTAGGGGTACAGTTCAATGGGCAAATGCAAGTCGTTGATCTCCTCAAATTGTTGTTTCAGCGAAGAGCTTCAGATGCCCTGACAGGTGCAACAGCCTCATTCGAGGCTCTCGCGAGCAAAACGCGCACGTCAGGCCGAGAAGGAGGAGAATTGCTACAGCTGCTACAGCTTGACAAAGTAAAGTGTGGAATTGCTCCTGGTAATGGATCAAATGACGCGTGCTTTTCCATACTTTGCCGGCTTCGCAACTTAGCATGTCACTGCTTCTGTCTCAATACTGAGCAAAGCAATACGTATTCTGCAGGATATGCAGCAAGCTGCCAAGTCGGCAATGTCAAAAGCAGCAGAGGCAAAAGACTTTTAAAATCCCGTTCACGTCCTGGCTTTGGCTTGTCGCAACCACTTTGTCTTGGTTATCCCCTACATGGCATGTGTTCTATAAACAAGTTTCCAACTTCCAAGTCAGTGCTAGGAGCGCAATGTTATGTGATTTTTGCCAGCTTCGTTGCAGGCAAGCTTTCAAAGGCTATTGGATGCTGAGGATGGCGATTCGATTACAGCAGAGGCACCGGCAGATGTTCTTTTTGTTGCTGTACCAGGATCTCCAATCCTCTCAAAGCTATGCTATGCCATGGGTTTATACAGCAAAGGGCAGCTGCTGCAAATGAGGCTCTCCGCAAAGCGTTGGTCCGCTTCAGGATACCTGCAGAGGCCACAGCCACTGTCAAGACTCAAGACAGTGAAAGGGAGAAGCAGAAACATGCAGGAATAATTTGAATATTGGCTATAATGATAAAAATTGGAACGGAAACTTTCCGTGCAGGTTTGCAAGCCTGAGGAGACGGAGGATCTCTTGAAAATAGTGACAGAAGAAGCTGAAGGAGCTGACTTATGAAAGCGACACAACTGCCGGAATCTAGGGGTGAAAGCAAAATGTGCAGTGTTCCCAACAGTCCCATCAGTCCCAACAGTCCCATCGTTTCTTTCTTGCACAGTATCTGGGCCTTTGAACCTGGAGAACTTCAAAAAACTGTTCAACACCTTGAATCTGAAGGCCGGAAGTTTACCAGCGGAGTCTACCCTTGTCCAAATGAGTTTGCTCAACTGTGAGCCTTCTCCACAATGGAAATCATGCCTTGAGGTAGTTGAGGTTTTGCAGAGTGGCTAGCGTAAAGAAAACATGAAAAAATGTCCCAGAACAGAACAGGAGAGAAACAGGAGAGAAACAAGTTTATTTAATATTACTTATTGAATCTTATTGAGTTTAGTATGTTTATTGAGCTAAGAGAGGTGTGGCACCAATCTTTATCAACCAGGTGACGAGAGATGGCCGCGTTTGGTGATGGATGGCCAAGAATTTTGAGCGCTGCCGTTGTGGTTTACCTTCACACCGATTGCGCGGAAGCCTGGCAACGCAGTGTAAGTTTGTCACATTTTGTCACTTCATGTTGCCATGGTTGCCATGGTTGCTGTGATTGCCATGGTTGCTGTGGTTTTTGATGCCGTGAGGTTGTTGTTGGTGGTGATAAATTTGTCGCCACAGCAACAGTGGAGATGCAGAATACCACCTCTGCGAGAAAATGAATTGTCCTGAAGCAGTTGACATACTGAACTTGTTGAACCCCTTGAGAGATTATGTGCTTCTGCAATTGACACTTACCTGGAATAGCTGCTCTTCAAGCAGAGACGCATACCGCATACCCACAATCTGATTATGGGATTTTCTATGGGCCAGGTCTGACCCGCTCTGCAATGGCATAGAACATTTTGCCAGTGAAGAACGAAGTGGAACATTTTGTTGTGGCCGGCGGCCGGCACTGACAGTTGTGTCAGTCATGTTATCCTGGGATTCAGGGAATCAAAGTTCCACTTCTGCAGCTGTGAGCCCGAGCACTGCCGGGGGTGGGTTGCAACCAGCGGAGGGCACCAGTTGTCAAGTGCAAGAGCTGCTAGGGTGTGGAACCCACGAGACTGCCATGAGAGTGGTTCCGAAAAGTCTTGAAAGTAACACAAAGTGTTGGGTTGGTGTTTGCCCGAGCAGCTAACGGTCAAGATTCTACCAGAAGTGTTCTGCAATCTTTCAGGTGTTCTGCGCGCAGAAGAGGTGCCAAGATTTGCAGGGCTGTGTCAAGGGCATACCTCGGATTTTTGTTTGAAAGTACACTACTCCGATCTACTCCGATCTACTGCCTTTCTTAGCTATACAGGCTATACTATTTGTTTCCTTGGTCACTGACAGAAGCAGGCTTCCATTGGCCGCAGCGCAGTTGTGACCGTAGTGGGAGTCTCAGGATTTGGGCCCGCAGCTGCTACTAAGGTGACGTCTTGATTTAGCACATCTTAAAATCTTAGATCGAAGATACGGATGGCTTTTCCTTTGGAATAAAGCACCCATGAAGTGCTCTGCCAGACTGGCATGGCAACATGGAGAGTTGCTAGTGGCTAATTATTACATATGATTTGTTGACATTTCAGGAGGATTGGAGTTTCTCATTACAAAGCACGAATAAGTTCAACCAAGATCATCTGTGTACAAAGGGATAGAACGAGATACAAAGGGTGGCTTCATGAAAGTCAGCCCCATGGCACAAGAGGCATTCTTCGCTCTTCACTACTCTCCGCTCCGCTGCACCGCTCCGCTGCTCTGCTAACGCTCACAGTGCGAGCAGCGCGGCTCGTTTCGCTCTGTGGCTTCACTCGGGCCTTGCACCTTCCTCACTCCAGCTCCAGCTCCGAGGCTTGTGAGCAGAGACAAGCACAGTGTAAGCTCACGAACCACTACGGATCAGTCGATGGTAGTTGATGTTGATGACCATAGGTAGTATCTATGTTTAACTGTCTATTTTAAATGTGATAGCTCAGGGTGCGAACAGAATGGAAAGCAAAAATAGTGATGTATGCAAAGACTCCATTGTAGCCCTTTTTCTTTAGGGCTACAGTCGTTTGAAACGAACCTGCCGGAAAGGAAAGAAAGGTAGCGTGCCTGCCCTATAGTTCCATAGGGTTGGAGGATTTCGAACTGGGTTGTTCCAGGTAGGGTAGGCTTCCAGAGATGACAAATTCTTCGACAAACATCAACAAAGCACAATGATATCTACAAGACATTTTTTACATGGCGTGTTTTTAGATTTGTGGGATGCGTGGACGCGGCTGGTCGATCTGTTGCGTTCTTCTGCAGCATAAGAAATCCTAACCATGCAGCGCAGGTCGTTGGCAGCGGCAGTTAGATTAAATTGGATCTTGATGTTCCTTCTTGTCAAATCTTGTCAAATCTTGTCAAATTGTCGATATTCTCCCCGCTGCGTGATGCGGGCTTCGGTTGTCCTTGTGCCTCTCTGCAGAGTCGGTCTGGCGCTGCAAGGTGGAGATATTCAAATGTAAAGTGCATGAGCAGGAGCAAGAATCGGTTTTCAATGCCATCAGACATCAGACACAGGGCGTCATTCATTTCTCATGGTTTCTATGCCGCTCTATGCTTCATTTACTTCATTTCGTGGACTTGCTCAGGCGGTTGGCAATGCCAACGGTTCGACTTTATGTGGGCAACTTGCCCAAAGACCGTGCAGCAAGTCTGGCCTGTTTGACTTAGATTTGGCAAAGCGTCGGCATTGGACCAACTTTGATGGAAAATGTGGGAATATGTGGGAAGAATCTTTCTTCACTCCGAACACTCTCTAATTTGTATATATCTATATATATACAGCTACACAACCTGAGTGATGCGTAGTATCAAGAAGTTGCAGCGGGAAACTCCGCCTGAGAAGCCAACTCAGCTCTAAAAGACCACAGAAAGGAAGCAGGGGAAAAGCTGACATGTAGCCACTATATAAAAGAAGTTGAAAGTTGAATTGTCAGGATCACCTCATGTTTGACAGACCCACCTCCATTGTTGAAAGAACCGGTACAATACCAATGCCTTTGAGTTTTGTGCAGCAATGCCTTCAAACATTTGAGCATGGAACCTTCGTGCGATCCTCCTGAAATTTCCAGCGAGAGGACTGGGGCTGCAAATGGTGTCGTTCTGCGCTCTTTGTGCTGAAATGCATGTTTTCCTTTGAGCCTTGTGTCATATGTGCTCGTTCTCTGCCATATTATGGTTCACAGGTGTGGTTGGCACAAGCCAAGTGGCTCCAGCAACACGTCAGCACTGCAAATTGTCTAAAGAAACTGCCCAACAACACTGCCCACTGAGAAGCTTTGAACATCTTTGAACAATACTCTACCAACAAGTCATTTCGCTACCAGGGTTCAACGGGGTTCAACTGAAAACTCTGCTCTTGTTGTGCTGTGCGCTTCATGGCTGATACAGCGATGTCGTATTTTGTGGAACATGGATTGCGTGTGAACTTGGGTCTGCCGAAGTGGCTTGGCAACTGCTTGGTGGAGCAGGGCCCATTTCAAAGACTCATTTCTTGGCTTTCTCCTTTGGCTTTGCCAATGGAAGTGCCTTTCTTTTGGTTTTGGACTCATCTTCCTCCACACCTTCGATACTTCATCCTGATGGTGCCCTGGCACTTCTGGGTGCTTTTCCACAAAGTGCTTCCGGGCGTTCTGGTGCGGAGGGGCATGGTGGATGAGCTGTCGATAGAAGCACACGCCCTGGGGAACATTCTTTACTGGGTTCGCCTGATTCCAGTCACAAAGAGGCGGATGCGTTTCAGCTTGAATCAGCTGGACAGTAGCTGCCCACCTTCCTTGACTTTGAAGCGAGAAGCAATTGACCTACCTGCCCGTGGAGTACGAGGTGTCTACTTGCACACGGGTGGAGAGAATGCAGGGGTCATCTATTGGATTTTTGGTGGTGCCTTTGTGGGAGGTAGCATCAAGGGAAGCATGGGCTTTGCAGAACAATATGGCCGCCGGACTGGCTGCGACGTTTTCATGATCGATATGCGCTTGTATCCAGAGAATGGCATCCAGGATGCAATCATTGATGCCTGCCGCGGCTATGAATGGTTGTTGACTCGGACACCAGCGAAGAAAGTCCTGGTTTACGGTTTGTCTTCTGGCGGAGGAATTGGTCTGAAGCTTCTCCAGTTGGCTGCATCAACAGAAGATCGGGCGACATTCTTCCACGCCCCTTCTCAGAAGACTCCACAGCCGGCCGGAGCAATTCTGTGTGGTGCATGGATTCGTTACACAACACCAACATATAGTATGAAGGAGTTTACGGTTGTTGACTGGGCCGCACTCTCAGTGTTCAAATGTGTTCAAGGACAGACAATGTTCCAGTAACCAGTTTCGGACTTGAGTAAATTTGATCAGGATCGGATTCATCGTCCAGTGGCCAAACCACAGAGCCTCAGGTCGTCACTCAGCGCGTTTTCGAGTTCATCTACCCCAAGCTCGGTGATATGTGTGGAGGTGATGAACTTCGAAGTAAAGTCTCTCCCATCTGCAATGAGATGCACGGTTTGTGCCCTTTGTACATCTCTGTCTCAAAGCATGAAGTCTGTGTCGATGAGAACCATGAGCTGGTCCAAAAGGCAGGACATCGGACAGCTGTCGAGCTGCTTGTTGAAGCTCAAGTTCTTTAATATGAGTACCAGGTAGTGCCCGGCACGCGCCGGGGCAGAAGTTTCGAAAATAGGACATGACTATAGGAAATAGTTTGCTTATAGATGCTTATAGGAATTCTTGGTGAGTTGGAAAGAAGTGAATTCAAATGAAAGAATTGAAGAAAATAAATGAATGCAATGAATGAAGGGAATGAATGGCTGAATGGACGGAATGAAAGAATGAATGAGTGAATGAATAAAGGAATGGATAAGGGATGAATGAATGAATGAATGAATGAATAAATGGAAGAAGTAACGAATGAAATGAATGAATGAATGAATGAAGGAAGGAAAGAAGGAATGAATGAATGAATGAATAAATGAATGAATACATGATTGAATGAATGAATGAATGAATGAATGAATGAAATGAATGAATGAAATGAATGAAAGAAATGAATGAATGAAATGAATGAATGAATGAAAGAAATGAATGAATGAATGAATGAAGGAATGAAGGAATGAATGACATGAATGAAATGAATGAAATGAATGAAATGAATGAAATGAAATGAACGAATGAATGAAATGACATGAATGAAATGAATGAAATGAATGAAATGAATGAAATGAAATGAACGAATGAATGAAATGACATGACATGACATGACATGACATGACATGAAATGAATGAACTGAATGAAATGAATGAACTGAATGAAATGAATGACATGAATGACATGAATGAAATGAATGAAATGAATGAAATGAATGAAATGAAATAAATGAATGAATGAATGAATGAAATGACATGACATGACATGACATGACATGAAATGAATGAAATGAATGAAATGAATGAAATGAATGAATGAACGAATGAATGAATGAAATGAATGCATGAATGAATGAAATGAATGAAATAATGAATGAAATGAATGAAATGAATGAAATGAATGAAATGAATGAAATGAATGCATGCATGAATGAAATGAATGAATGAATGAATGAATGAAATGAATGAAATGAATGAAATGAATGAAATGAATGAAATGAATGAAATGAATGAAATGAATAAAATGAATGAAATGAATGAAATGAATGAAATGAATGAATGAATGAATGAATGAATGAATGAATGAATGGAATGGAATGGAATGAAATGAAATGAAATGAAAGAATGAATGAATGAATGAATGAATGAATGTGTTCAGTCTATATGGTTGGTTATTGGCAAGGGTGCAGACTGGTAATTATTGCATTTGGATTGATTCTGATGTTCATGTCCGCAGCCGATGCATTGCGCCGGCAATGTTCTCAAGCATTTGGCGTGTCCTCCGCCTCCTGCGCCACCAATGGCTTGGCTCAGCTGTGCGAGTGCTGCAGGATAAGTGGGATACATGGAGGACAACTTGAGAGCATAGAAAGAGGATAATGTATTCACCACGGCTGCAACGTTTGTACCAGTCTTTGTCAACTGATGCCCAAGCACACATCACAAAAATTGGGATCACCTCTGTGCTTGAAACTAACGCTTGGGATTCTGTTGAAGAGTTCGTGCCCTCAACCTCGTTTACCGCGGGCCTTGTGGCCGAACTTCACGACTTCTGGCTTGCTTCTCAAGGCGCTTGTGCCATGGCAGCCAGACGAGCAGTGCTGGATTTTGCAGCGGCGCCTCAGCAGCAGAGAGTTGAACATGTTGACCTATATCTGCATGCAGCCGCGCAAAACTCTTCAAGTACGAGCTGCGCGCCAGCCCCGCTTCAGAGCTTCTCGACCACCAAACGCCGCCGATTGAAGGCAGCCTCTGTCAGCGAAACTGAATTGCATTTGCAAAGTTTGCAGCTTCGTGAGCGAAAGGTGGTCGAAGCTGCTGCTTCTGAGTTGTGGGCCTTGTTTCTGGAAGTAGGCGCGCACGGCAGCCAATGGTCGGACTATGTTGCGCTGACTCCCTCTGACAAAGAGCAGTTTGCAGCAATGTTTTTTGATGACATGTGCTTGGTGGCCCTTCCAACTTTACAAGCTGCGCTTCGTCTCATGTGTAGGTGGCGCCGACACTGTGCTGAGTCCAACATTGAGCCTTGGAAGCCTTCGAGTATACACGTTGCTATATGGCTCCGCTCTTTGAAGGAACGGGGACCTACTGCCCCACATGGAGCGTATGCGACTTTGAAATGGGTCGAAAAGAAGTTGGGCTTTGATTTTCACAGTTCCTCTGACCGAGTGCGTGGCCAGTCAGCGGTTCCTCAGTGTCACACGGAGAGCCAAGCGAAACCACTGACCTTGTCAATAATTTTGGGCCTGGAATCTTTAGTTGGCAGTCAAAACCATGCTGTCGGCGCCTTGGCCTTGACATGGCTTCTTCTGACATATGCTGTGTTGCGGTTTGCGCACTTGCAGCGCTCCGCCATTTTACGGGTGCTGGACAACGGCATCGCTGCCAAAGCGTCTCTGTGCAAGAGGCGTAGCCAAGGTAGACGCAGACCCTTTGAATGGCGGGCGCCTCGTTGGGGAGTGACAGGATGTGATCTTGGTTCAGCAGTGCACCAGCATCTGGCTCGCAATTTCGGTGGCGAAGTGCAGCCTGGTTTCTTTTTGTCAGATTTTTCACCTCCAAGGTGCACATTGCAGACTGCCACTGGGTTTTCTACTAAGTCGATGTCCTTAGGTAGATTTTCGCGGTTGAGCCAGCACATGTTTCAGCAGGCGCCTTTTGGCCTTTCAGCCATGGATGCAGCTCTCTTGACTTCTTACTCTGCTCGACGGGTTCTCCCAACCATAGCCGAACTCGCTCGTTTGGATCCCCATGAAATGTTGTTGGTTGGTGACTGGAAAGGAGCGCGTAAAGAGTGTCTTGACATCAGCATGCCAATGCGGTATGCTGACCAAAAACTCCACACTAGTTTGTGCGTGAAAACTGAGCTTGTGTGCATCATACAACATGTTTCTCGGCATGGTCACGCCACTGACACTTGGGATGGACTAAGTGCAAATTTTCCACCCCGTCTGGAGTCAAAACGGTTAGCGTCCCATGTCCTCCAGAATGGACGTGCTGCAATCTATTTACCGGAAGATGGTGGCCTCTTGCCTGATCCAAACCGTGACCTTGATAGCTCATCGGCGTCTCCTAGCACTTCAGGCAGTGACTCTGATTCCTCTAGTTCAGACACCCAAGCCGAGGAGTGTCATGAAATACAATGGCTCTTAAGCAAAGGCCGTCAGGGCCATTTACATGTTTGCAAGCCTCTTCAGTCTCAAACAAAGCGCTGGCACACTCACTGCAACCGAGGGCTTAAAGACCCTGACGTTGGTGTAGGCCTAGAAGATGCTTTCAGTACGGGACGGCCGTGGTCTCCGCGATGTTTCAACCATTTACCTAAAAAGCTCCAGAAGGCATGGCAAGACATGGGCCACAGTGGTCACTAGCCTTTTCTTTTTTTTTCCCTCCCCATTCTCTGCAGATCAGTGGTGCCAGTTCAATGGGAGCTGCAGCAGTTCACAGAGCATATTGCATGCCACTGCAGTTTGATTGCCGCACCACAGGAAAAAGAAAGCGTGAGCGCCTGCCTGCTTGACAGTTGAACTCAAACAATCGACAAAGCCATAATGTGTTCAGTCTATATGGTTGGTTATTGGCAAGGGTGCAGACTGGTAATTATTGCATTTGGATTGATTCTGATGTTCATGTCCGCAGCCGATGCATTGCGCCGGCAATGTTCTCCCACCGCTTTAAGTATTTTTTTTCTGAAAGTTCCCCCCCAAACATTGCCCAATGCCAATGCGGCTGGGCTTTGGTTCATGTGTTCAAGCCATGCCATCGTGTTTTTTTTTGCAATGCACAACGTGTGCCTGACCTTGCAATTGGTGCCGTCTGTCCCTAGCACTTGGTTCAAACCCCCATGTGCTCTCGAAAGTTGTTTTTTTCCTGCTCTCAATGTTGTTCAGCATGCCACTTTTGCGGTCGCAGGAACATATATATATATTAAAATATTGTATTGTATATGTTTCCAAACTATCTACTTGTTCTACACGTACAACTGCAAGCTTGTCCCTATCAGGATTAGCCAGCTTTTGTGACGGGAGCCATGCCGCCCATGAAAGAAGATTTGAAGTTGCTTTTGACCCGGAATGGCGTTCACGAAGATGTAGCAAAGTGGCTTTCAGAAGCTCCCCAAGACTGTCATGAAATCAAACATTTTGCAAACATGGTCGATGACTCCTCTCAGCTGAAAACTGCCGTTCTGCAGCACACGAGCCAGAAGGACCACATTGGTCAGTTGGCTCGGCTCAAGCAAGCCTGGAAAGAGGCAGATGGCATCAACCAAACCAGGCTGAAGCGAATTAGCCAAGGTATCACAGATGAATCTTTGGATGAAGCTTTGGACTCCGAGACACGTAAGTCCAAGTGTGAGATTTTTCAGAACTTTTATCAGTGGACTCTGAAGTCCAAAGAAATGGTTTGCGACACGTTGCTTGGCCGTATTGTCCGCGAGTTTGATGCGGGGCAGCCTTCCATGTTTTCAGTTCTTCGGACCAGAAGTTTAGCCACTTCTCAGCGTTCCCAGTCAGTCAAAAAGCACCGAGTCACCGAATCCTTGCATATCAACGTTGCTCAGGCAGATGATGATGTTATGGCTTTGGAGGATTCAGGAAGGCTGCGAACATACTTTTCTTGTTTTCGCATTCTAGGTCTGGGCTGGGCTGTTGCTGGTTGCTTTGATGTCTCATTTGGAGGCAAGCAGGTTAAGTTTTGTCACTGGCAGCAAGTTTGCACCTATATCAGCAATCTGGAAGAAAAGGCTTGGTCTGCCTTGAGCAAAGCGCCAGAAGATGTGGTCCTCACCTACATTCTGGAAACAGAGGAAAAAATCCGAGCCACAGCTATTGAACGTTGCCGTGCCGATTCCATGCCTTGGGGGCAGGCCTTGCTTCATGCATGGAAAGAAGAGGTGGAGCTGTGGAGTGATGCGCGGGACAAGTTGATGGCAAACAAAGGCAGCCTGAAACACGATGTAGCCAAAAGTGTACCTTCAAGTGCGATCAAGGTCAAGCCCGCCACTGCCAATCATTTGTCTTCTGGCGTTGAAATTTGCAAGCGATGGAACGATGCTCGAACTTGCAACAAGGGCCGTTGCCCCAAAGGAAAAGCTCATGTGTGCGATGTGCTTTTGCAATCAGGTGCAGTTTGCGGATCCTCCCACCACTGCCGCAATGAGCATGACCCTGGTGTGCATGGCCAGGTCACGCCTTTCCCAAAAGCTTGACTTGAAGAGTCGGCCTCGCCATTTGTCCCCACTGGCCAGGCCGAAGACTCACAGCATTGGGGTATCCATGATGATATTGTTTTGATCGAACTGTCAGGCGGCACTTTGCCTTTTGCCACTTGCCTTGTGAAAAGGGGCAAGCCACGCCTCGCAAGCCTTTATTTTTGTGCCGAACATGCAGATGATTGCTTCGTTGCTTCAACTAATTTCCCTTTTGGACAGCATCTAGGTTCAATCCAAAATTTATGCCCCCAAACTCTTCAGCACATCCTGGTGCGCCACCCACAGCAGATTTTCTTGGTTGCTGGTGCTTGGCCTGAAATCTCTGGCAGTCTATATTCCCAAGTTTGGCGCATCATGGACGCTGTTCTCCGCCGTGAACAGAAAACAGTGTGGACATTAGGCGGGTTTTCTGCTTCAAATGCAAAATGTTTTCATAAGAATTTCGGATTAGGGACAATGTTTGGTTTGAATAGCGCCCAAGCATGCGCAACAGCTTGCCAGTCTTGGTGGTGTACAAGTTTTCAACCCTATTGGCCTGTCAAACTTATGTGCTTTGACTACTGCGTGGTGCCAATATGGGCGCATGTGCCGGCATCACGCCTTTTGACAAGTGGCTGGCAGTTCATGGTCGGTTTTCAGGGGGACAGTTTGGCTTGGGGAGAGGTTCCAGATGTACAGGTACAGTGTACACGCACTGGTCACTGTCGCCAGCTGATTGCACAAGAAGTGGAAAAACTATTCGGGTATGATGAGGCCCACACAGCTCCCCTGTTGCAGGAAGGCGCCCCGGGTGACTGTAAAGACCGTGGTAGCGTGGAAGCCAGACGATTGCGTGCTTTGCGCCGAGCATGGCCAGTATGTTTCGTTGATCTTGTGCTACAGCCAGCAGCTAGCCATGCCGAAGCTGAATTTGGATCTCCTGCTTTGAATAATGCTGACTTGTCCACCTTGCCAGACTTGACCGTGCTGCTTGACTCCTACCTTGCTTGCCCATATTTGTGTGACAGAAAAGTGCGGGGCCAGTCTTGCCAGCAGGTTGGGCCAGACTGGGCGGACATGCACGCCTTCCAGGTCGCAAAGCCAGCTGGTGGCATTCAACACAAAAGCGAAGGTTTTGCAGTCAGCCAAGAAAGACTCATACCTTTCGGTCTGCCACCTGTCTTGCATGCCTCGATGAGTGAAGCACTTCAGTCGCCACTGCAACTTCCTGTGGCCCTAGCAGATGATTTAGATTTTGCGGTGCGGACAGTTGTTCAGCAAGGTGCTTCCATTCGTGCATGGCGCCAGAGCCAGTGGCGGCACTTGTGTTCATTGTTCAAGCAAGCGCAGGCTTTGCAGGAGCACTTCGACTTGAAACGCTCCGCTTCTTCTCGGCGCACCAGCGCTCATTTGTGCCCAGCAAACCTTGAGGTTGCACGTGCTAGCATCGCTTGGCCTGATCGTGATGCTGCTCTAGCTTTATGTGAAGGTGTCCAAATAGTGGGTGACTTGCCCAGCTTTGGTATTTATCGCAGCACCCATCCTGGCAGCGCCGCGTCCACAAGCTGTTTTTGCCCCAAAGCAAATCAACTCTGGCTGGAGGAAGTGCTGAGCAGACGCCCGCCGCGTCCAGATGAAGCAAAGGTGGTTTGGGAAAAGTCTGAAGGCGAGCGTGCCCTTGGAATTTTGGAGGGTTGGTTTAGCCCGGAAGACCTGCACCAGCGTTTTGGCACTTACCAGTGGCGTCCAATGATGCGGTTTGCCACCTGGCAAGAAAATCACCAGGCGTATCGGTGCATTGACAACGCCAAGTCAAGTGAGCATAACCTGTGCACTAGTGTTGAAGAGCGAATCCACACAACTTCTGTTGATATGGGATTAGCTATTTGCCAGCGTTTTCGCCATTTGTGCAGTTGCCCATTGGAGCACGATTTCTCTTTGCAGGCTTCCACGCAAGATATGAAGCGTGCCTACAGACAGGTTCCAGTTAGCCAACAGCAGTTGTGCTTTTCAGTGATTGCAGTGTGGCACCCTTCGCACAGGCGATGGGTGTTCGGAATTCTGCATGGGCTCGCATTCGGTCTGCTGTCCGCTGTCCTGCAATTCAACAGGTATCCTGCACTTCTTGTGGCTATAGCCAGACGTTGGCTTGCAATTCCAGTGATAAACTTCTTTGATGATTTCAAGATAACGGAGCCACGTTTTGCCAAAGGTTCTGGTGCGCTATATTTTGACAAATTGATGGAGAAACTGGGGTGGCTGTTTGATGCCGAAAAAGACAAACCCTTCACATCGAATGTTGTTTTCTTAGGTGGCCAGGAGCTATATTTTCCAGATTTTGTGAAACTGCAACCTTTGCTTGAAAGGGAGGAGCAAATACGACACACCCTTGCACAGTCCATTGCAAGCCGGAAGCTGAGCCCCAAAGACGCCCGGCGTTTAAGCGGGAAACTTACACATTTGGCATCCTTTATTTAGGGCGAATCGGGAGAGGCCAAACGCATTCCATAGTGGAACATGGCCTTGGCTCTGCGGAAGAAGTTTCAAATAATTTGCTTTTGTGTTTACAATTCCACCTCGCATTGCTAAATTTGAAGCCTTATAGACATGTGTCATTGGTGCCAGACCAAATGCCTAGACGCACAATTTACACTGATGCGTCCTGTGAACCCAGACCACCGCTTGTTCGCCCAGTTGTCCAAGTGTGTTGGATAGTGCTCGACATGGCTTGCAATATTGCACTTGGGGGCTTCACAGTTGTCCCCGATGCAGTCTTGCGTTCCTTTGAAGAAAGGCACACTTACATAGCGCAAGGAGAAGCCTTTGGCCCATTGCTCGCAGTTCACTTTCATTGTGATGTTTTGACATGTGCACATTTGATATTTTTCATTGACAACTTAGGCACCTTATCGGCGATGATCACTGGAAGAGCACGTATTGCTGATTTTGGTGCTGTAGTTCATGCATTTCATTTGAGCGTTGCCCGGTTGCGATCGACCTCTTGGTTTGAACATGTTGAATCTCCAGCCAACCCTGCAGACGGGGGTTCGCGAGTGGGAGCTGCTTGCCCAATTGCTCGCCAACTTGGCATCCAGTTGCATGAACGCTCATTTCCAAACTGGCCCAAAAATGTAATGAATGCTGACCCATCCATTTGGCTATCCTATCTTTTTTCTAAATGAGAAGCCATCTCGATGTTCGCCCTCTGAGATCTCGATTGCTTTGTTTCGAGACGGCTTCAGCTGAAGCTGCAGCAGTTCACAGAGCATATTGCATGCCACTGCAGTTTGATTGCCGCACCACAGGAAAAAGAAAGCGTGAACGCCTGCCTGCTTGACAGTTGAACTCAAACAATCGACAAAGCCATAATGCATGAATGTAATGAATGCATATGAATGCAATGAATGTAGTGAATGTAATGAATGTAATGAATGAATGAATGTAATGAATGTAATGAATGTAATGAATGTAATGAATGTAATGAATGTAATGAATGAATGAATGAATGAGTGAATGAATGAATGAATAAATGAATGAATGAAATGAAATGAAGTGAAATGACATGAAATGAATGAATGAATGAATGCATGAATGAATGCATGAATGAATGAATGAAATGAATGAATGAATGAATGAATGAATGAAATGAAATGAAATGAAATGAAATGAATGAATGAATGAATGAATGAGTGAATGAAATGAATGAATGAATGAATGAATGAATGAAATGAAATGAAATGAAATGAAATGAATGAATGAATGAATGAATGAAATGAATGAATGAATGAATGAAAGAATGAAGTGAACGAATGAAATGAATGAATGAAATGAATGAATGAAATGAATGAATGAAATGAAATGAATGAAATGAATGAATGAATCAATGAATGAATGAATGAAATGAATGAATGAATGAATGAACTGAATGAACTGAATGAATGAAATGAATGAAATGAATGAAATGAATGAAATGAATGAAATGAATGAAATGAATGAAATGAATGAAATAATGAAATGAATGAAATGAATGAAATGAATGAAATGAATGAAATGAATGAAATGAATGAAATGAATGAAATGAATGAAATGAATGAAATGAATGAAATGAATGAAATGAATGAAAATGAAATGAATGAATGAATGAATGATGAATGAAATGAATGGAATGAATGAATGAATGAATGATGAATGATGAATGAATGAATGAATGCATGAATGTAATGAATGTAATGAATGCAATGAATGTAATGAATGTAATGAATGTAATGAATGTAATGAATGTAATGAATGTAATGAATGAATGAATGAATGAATGAAATGAAATGAATGAAATGAAATGAATGAATGAATGAATGAATGAAAATGAATGAATGAATGAATGTGATGTAATGAATGAATGAATGAATGAATGAATGAATGAATGAATGAATGAATGAATGAATGAATGAATGAATGAATGAATGAATGAATGAATGAATGAATGAAATGAAATGAAATGAATGAATGAAATGAATGAATGAATGAATGAATGAGTGAGTGAATGAAATGAATGAATGAATGAATGAATGAATGAATGAAATGAATGAATGAATGAATGAATGGAATGAATGAATGAAATGAATGAATGAAATGAAATGAAATGACATGAATGAATGAATGAATGAAATGAAATGAAATGAAATGAATGAAATGAAATGAAATGAAATGAATGAAATGAAATGAATGAAATGAATGAAATGAATGAAATGAATGAAATGAAATGAATGAATGAATGAATGAAATGAAATGACATGAAATGAAATGACATGAAATGAAATGACATGAAATGAAATGAAATGAAATGAATGAATGAATGAAATGAAATAAATGAATGAAATGAAATGAAATGAAATGAAATGAAAGAAAGAAAGAAAGAATGAATGAATGAATGAATGACGAAAGCCAGCCGATAGGCTAGGCAAAGTTGTTTTGGCGAACGAAGTGAGTATTAGGGGGTCTGGGGGGTGGACGTCGCGTGCGGCGCCAAAATCTCGAGATTAGTTGCAGCGGAGGGCGTGCAAATTGAACTTTTTTGGGGGGCATGTACCACTACGCAAAGAGGTGACGGTAGGCTTCGATTCCCCCTAGGTCCATTGACTCCGGCAGGAAAAAGGGAGGAAAAAACCCAAGGAAAATGAAGGAAAATCGTTGAAAACAGGGGGAACATGGAGGAAAATGGAGGAATGACAGGAAAAAGGTAGGAAAAAAACGACAGAAAACGAAGGAAAATCGTCCAAAGCAGGGGGAAAACGGAGGAAAATGGAGGAACTCCGAAGCTCAACGGAGAGCAGCGTTCGTTGGGGTTCGGAACAAGAGAGTTTGCAAGGGGATGAGAAGTGATACTGAGGAAGGGAAATAGAGCTCTCGCAGCAGTCTCGAGCACATTTTGCCAACCTCATCTTTGAAAAGTGCTCCGAGACCATCAGTTTTTTAACATTTTCAAGTCGTAATCGAGCTCTCGCTGCAGCCTCGTGGTTTGCAAAAGTGCTCCGAGACCTTCAGTTTTTTAAAATGTCCAAGTGGAAATCGAGCTCTGGCAACAGGCTCGTGTGCATTTTGCCGACCTCATCTTCCAAAAGTGCTCCGAGACCGTTAATAATTTTTTAACATTTCCAAGTGGAAATCGAGCTCTTGCAACTAAAATGTCCAAGTGGAAATCGAGCTCTCGCTACAGGTTCGTGCGCAGTTTGCCGACTTCATCTTCCAAAAGTGCTCCGATACTACCTCCAGATTTTGAACATTTCTCAGTGGAAATCGAGCTTTTGCTACAGTCTCGTGCACATTTTGTCCACCTCATCGTCCAAAAGTGCTCCCAACCCGACAGTTTTTCAACATTTCCACGTGGAAGTCGAGCTATGTCCTGTGCGCATTTTGTCGACCCGGTGACCGCATCTTCCGAAAGTGCTCCGAAACCGACAGTTTTTTACGATTTTTATATGAAATTGAGTTTTCGCTAGAGTCCTGTGCGCATTTTGTCGACCACTTTCCCCGATCGAGCCGCGAAACCGCGGAAACAGATACCCTCCTTCAAGCGACCGTGGCAGCCACTTTACCCGAAAAAATACAGGGTTTCGGGCAGGAGAGTGTTTTCAAGTCTGAATGCACGCATTCCCGATCTCTCACACTTACTTTTATGACGATGTGGTTGCCATGATGATTGACCATCATGGTGAGAAAGGTAGCCGCTAGCCATGACAATCGTTCGTAACTCGGAAATTTCCTAACTAAACTTCTTTTGATGATACGCTATATTCCATGTATGACATGCTGTAAAAAATGGGATTGTTTCTGTAAGTTTTGCTGGCATACTTCGCATGCTTGGTGACTAATTTCGTGCCTATGTGATAATTGTCTTTGCCATTGTGGGAAGAGAATCGAGTAGCTGACCAGCTGACCAGTTTTTTTTCCCCTACTTCAGGCCAAGAAGGCCAACGTGGAGGTGGAGTGGGATGAGGTTCCATATATGCCACACGCCTTCCAGTGGTGCACTGCATTCCTGCCAGAAGCTCGAGAAGCCGACAATCGAATAGTGCAATGGATGCTTCGCAAACTATCCAACGGTGACAAAAATTGACAGGAACAGCGCTAGAACTGAGTCAGAAGTCACATTGAAAAATTTCAGTTTTGGATATGTCCAGCTGCTTCCAATCGCTGACCTGAAGCTCCAGTTTGCTGAGCCGTAGGTACTGGTACTCACGAGGGCAGTGTCCAGGTGCCCTGCTGAAAAGCAGCTCGAGGGCAGCAAAGCTAACTGGAGCTTGTGCTCAATTGGACAGCTTAGTCATAAAATGTCATAAACGTCACAAAATTCGTGACCACGACCAACATAGCCAACATGGCCATGTACAGTACAGGTGGCTGATCCCAAAGTGTTTCAGACTCGCGAGAAAACATGGCAGCTTGTCCCTGGCGTTTCTTGACTCCTGGTGGTTCCACTGGCTGGAAGTCTTGTCGCAGGAGTTCGATATTGGGATCGCCATTGCGGCGACCAAGAGCATCACAATCCCAGGCCATTTCAGATCTACCGAGAATATACCGAGAATCAAAATCACCACCATAGTGCTGTCCTCTGTCCCGTTGAAACACTTGCTGCTAGTATGCAGTATAGGCATGCATAGGTAACGTTTATGTCTGCCTGTTGAACAGACAAGCGTTGATGAGATTGAAGAGCTGGCTGTTTCCCGACAGAAGTTCCACGAGGACTCCCTGGTAGAAATGATGGAAGATGTGCAAAGAAAAAAGGTACATTATAATCCCATGGAATACCTAGACAATACCAACCTACATATCAATATATTATGATATCTCAGTTGGCAAGCTTGATGATCTTGATGTGTCAGTTGCGTGAGGAGAGACAGCGGATACAGGCGAAACAGCTTGAAGCTGAAGCCAGGGCCCAACGCACGGACGAAAACAGCATCGAAATGAGAAAGATGCGCATGAAAGAGACCATCCAACGAGGATTGAAGAAAAACATCACATGGATTTGCCGAGTTTGATTTTCTTCAACACATTTCTTGTTTTGTCTTTTGGTTCCGTGCTTACCTTTTGCTTTGCCTTGGCGTTTGCGGGCTTTGGGTGTGCGATTTTATGAGTGCAATGCAAGGAAAAGGCTCATCAGAATGCTGAGCGAGAACAAGGCCCACTCAAGCAGCAAATCATGTGAAGATGTTTGACTGTCCACTCTTCCCATCTCTTCCCCACGTTTGCTGGGTTGTTTTCTGACGTTTTGTTTGTCAGCTTTGCTCGATGAGCTGAACGTCCTGGAGACCCAAATTGCTGAGCTTTCTGAAAGGTAGGGCCAGCCAAAGACGATTCTCGCATTCTTATCAATTCTTATCTGTGGTGATATTTGTATGTAATTGTACTGACTTGGTACTTGCATGTACTTGCCATTTTGTGAGTATATACCTCCATAGTCAAGACTCCGATTCATTTGTGAGACCTGGACGTTGAGCAACTCCTTCCGGCCTGTTTCTGCACAGGTTGCAAGCTACAGTCGAAAGCCCACATGAGGAGCAACGCAAGGAACGCAAGGCAGAGGTCGGAATCCACACCATGTGCGTTGTTTACGTTGAATCCACAAGTTTTGCATGGAAGGCAGCCTCCAAACGGATGGCAGCGATGACTATGCTCGGCTGTGAGCGGGACTGGCTTCAGAAGGAAGCTGTTGCCTGAGCCGTCGACATTTCAAGCGTTCCTCTTGCGGAATATTTTTGGAGATTTGGTTAGATGCAAAATCATTAAACATATTAAACATTAGTGTCACGGCCTGTCACACTTAGGGTTACAGGATGTCATGAGACATCGATTCTTCCATTGTTTTGGCTACCTCCGCGCTGCTTTCAAAACTCGAACAAGGTCACCATTCTAAAGGGTCAATCGAGTAGTCTGGAAGAGAAGGCAAGAGACCCAGCTGTCAAACTGTTGTGGTCTAGGTACTGGAAGTACATGCGCTTGCTGAAATGAAATTTGTGTGCACTGCTAGCTGCTAGCTTCCCTGCTTCCCAGAATTTTTGCACACGAGGTTGTGCAGCTTTCCAAACAGCTTGAGGATGCGAAGGCACAAATGAAGCTGGGCGACAAAGTGACAGCCGTGCAATTACACTACACACATCGGCCTCGTTCTGTATGCTGGTAGCAGCGGAAGGCTTCTGCTGCGAGGGGGGCTGAAGAAACTGCACAGTTGAGATCCGAGTCCGCAGCCAAGCAGATGTGGAGGGGACACAAGTGATTTCTGGTGACTCTCTGTCAGCTTTACTGGTGATTCAAGTCTTGACCTATGGCAGTCTGGTTCGAGGCTGCAAGAACGCCGTGAGGAGCAAGCTTCATTTGCAGCTCAGCAGGTGGGCTGTCTCAATCAGTTGCCCTCATTCGCAGCATTTTTTGTTGTGTATCCTACATTCAGGCTGCGCATGCCAGAACCGATGCTGGTTTGCGCTTGCAGGCAGCCGTTGACAAGCATGGACGGATTTGACAAATTTAGATATGTAACACTGTAACACTATATAACAAAGGAGCCTGCTGGAGCCTGCCTGAGCCTGCAGCTTAATGCAGCTGTCAAGGCATCATCCCTAGATCATCATGTCTCCCGCTTGGTGCAAGCTGTTGAGAAGGAGCAAGACATGCAACAGAAGGACAGCCTTCGGTTGACCTCAACATGTGGCAAACATATGCAATGTGGCTACAGTAATGCTTTAATGCAAACCTATGCAAACATGGCAGATGTGTCTCAGAACCTCTCAGCTTTGCCAAAGAATGGAGCAGTGCTGCCCAGGAGCAGGAGCGTTTGATGAAGCACCAGGAGTCGCACAAAGACAAGGTCAAAGAAAGCCAGTGCTTATAGCCAGCTCTTCCGACAATGATCATGACTCATGAGTAATTACTCAATACTCATGACATTTCATGACCCTTTTTGTGGATCTATTCAGAGCCGAATTTCAGTGGCAATTGCTTTGTGGAATCATCTTGATTGCAGTGCTTGTGGATTGTGTACATTGCTAAATGGTCAATCCTTATTGTAAAATTATGGTACAGGTCGTAAAATGTCGTAAATAGCTTCAAGGTTTCTGCTGACATTTCTTGAAGACGCAGCCAGGCTAAGAATGAACATTTGCGATCCGAAGATCTGCTCAGGCTGCCAGCCAGGCACTGTAGCAACATTTCGCACCTATGCGTAGGTTGTATCCATGCAGTCTTCCTTACGGTTTCGATATTGCAAAACAACCATGAGAAGTTCATGCAGCTCAAGTATCAAAGCAACCAGTGCATGAAGTTTGCCTGCAACATAATCTGAACATGCTGTGATTCTGTGCAACCAATTATGCAACTGGCTCATCAGCTGGGTCTGACCCGTCCGATAGCGAACCGATTGCAATGGTCATCAGACTTCACAGCAATGCGACATCCTGAGTGGCCACTGCAGAGTTGACATGCATAAGGGCCATTAAACACTTGCTATACAGCTGCCAGTCAGCGCGTTTACTGAAAACGACTTGGAAATTCCCTGCAAAAGTCTTTCTCACTCCTATTGTCTTGGCCCTGCATGTATCCTGACTCAGGTCATAGACATTGCTGGCGCTCCTCCATCAGAGAGCACATCTACTAACGACGCAGCAAATTTCTACTACCCAGTGCAACTAGGTGTGTGCATTCGATTCGGATACAGGAAGCTGGTCCTGTCCTTTGTTCCCGCAGCAATGTCCAAATTACCAAATCATTTGCCCTGGCAGGGTTGGCATATCTATTCTTGGCATCTTGGAATCAAACAATTTACACGCTTCCATGATTCTACTGCAATGTCTTAGTCTTCGCACTGGCCAGATGTCGTCAGGTGTACCTGAGATATCATAGTTTTTGAAAAATCCTTCCAGCGCCCGTTTGACGAGTAAGGTTGGATATTTTGCCAGGACTATATTTCTCTCTGCAGGACTACCTCCTTCTGTGGGAGTGGCTTTGCTGTACATGAGCCGTGCTGCAAAGCAGTGCGAGGAAGGTTGGATTTCACTTCAATACAGATTCCACAGAGCCCTGATCAAGGTGATTCTGGTTGGCTTCGCATTCTCTTACTTCTTTCAATATGATCCTTGGCAAAACTATGCCCGCGTGGTGCAGATTTGGAGCACTTTGCCGGAAGCAGTTGAATCAGTTGGATCAACCAACTGAATTGGCTGAGTTTCGTGCTCCTTGTACTCAGGATCTGTTGTCTGCGCGCGATGAGCTGCAAGAGCTGTCTTTTTTTCTAGTCGCTTTGTTGTCAACTGGGGAATGTGGTCCACAGACATGCTGCTCTTGTTTCGGAATAGGCTTAAAGTGAGAACAAACAACGACAAACAAGCAACTTGAAGGGACCAATTCTTGCCTTGCCAATCGTCTAAATCAGGTGCTGCTGATAGCAGGCTTGGAGATTCGCTTGAAAGACCTGAGGAGCCTAATTACAGACCTGATGGTTTTTGCCCTTATTTCTTGTGGAGGGAAACGTTGATCATTTTGGTGAACGTCTTTGTCCGTCTGTCCAGTCTGTCCCTCTACGTATATTATATATAATACATATATTATATTATTATATAATACATCTTTCTCTCACTCTCTCTCTCTCTCACTCTCTCTCTCTCTCACACTCTATCTCTGTCTCTGTCTCTGTCTCTGTCTCTCTCTCTCTCTCTCTCTCTCCCCCTCTCTCTCTCTCTCCCCTCGGTCCAAACATGTCTGGACATGCTGTTGCTCGATGGCCTGCTCTGTGAGTTCCTGCTATCTCGGGTGTAAGACTATTTTGATCTATTTTGCATCTGTTTCAGGACTTACATGTTCATCATGGCTTTTCTACCAGCCACCTTTGAGCTGGTGGCAATCGCATTGTGCTCCTGAATGCACTGCAGCAGTTTCAAGCAGAAAAAGAGTGTGCAAGTGCAGATTCAGTGCACAAACAAACCTGACTGCGAGTAATGCAGTAAACCAAGAAAAAAACCCAAAGATGAAATTGGGTACGGTTGTTTATTGGGTTTGTCACATTACAGCATCATGTACTGAGAAGGTATAGCACGTGGATGCTCGGCTATTCTCCAATCGAAGGACTCGTGCCTCTCAGCTGCAACATCCCAGCAACACCTTTGAGATTATGTTGTTGTGGCAATCTGCTAGTGGTGTCTTGGTCATGCTATGGTGGCAATGGTTTGGGGCATGTTGTGATGGCCTTCGTGGTGGTGTTTGATGTGTTTGTCATATGTGATGCTCGATCTTGGTCATGCAGTGGCAGTATGCGGCTCATGTTATGAAGATGATTGTGCACTGGTCACTGGTCATGTTTGAAGGAGAATGTGGATGTGATGTGATGGATGCTGTGGTGATGTTGTGGTCCTCCAGTAGTGGAAGCTGCCATGTTGAAAGAGGCATGATGTGAAGTTTTTTTTGGTTTTAAATTGTAGAGCCTCTGTCATGGTTTGGCGACCTTTGGTGATTCCGATGCACGCCGTAGTTGTGCTCTCATGCTAGCATGCAATTTATGCAAGACGGAACAGCAAAATGGCTATGGCAAATAGGACAAATCTTCCAAAAATCTTTGGGTTTGACTGTGCGCCTATATACGTTTCAACTTTTCGCAGTCGTGATTTCTCAGTCATTAGTTCCAGGGGTTGTGTCAGTATCATATTTGGGTCGTGATAGCGGCTGTGGATGCAGTCTCCACGTGATGCTGAGAGAGACCTTTATAGCGACGGACAATCACTTAGAACATCATTTGGAAAACGTTTTTTTTTAACACTGAAAGCTATGTTTAAGAACATCCGAAAATCCCCACACTTAGAACATCCCAAGACATTACAACATATACATTTTTATAATGATCTATTGACATAACTATATATTTATGAACACAAAGTTATCAATCAGCTGTGGAGACCCCCACACTTAGAACATCCCAAGACATTACAACATATATATTTCTATAATGATATATTGATATAACTATATATATATATATGAACACAAAGTTATCAATCAGCTGTGGAGACCCCCACACTTAGAACATCCCAAGACATTGCAACATATATATTTTTTAAACGATATATTGACATGTATAACTGTTTCTAAAATGATCTATTGACAGAGAAAAAACTTGAACAAGCTCTTGTTTGTGATGTTATGTGTGGGGAGCCAGGGTTAGTTGCAAGGAGTCTCACACTTAGAACATCCATCAACCTACATACAGGATGTTCTAACTGATTTTGCTCTGGATGTTCTAAGTGTGGGGGTCTCTGGATGTTCTAAGCGTGAGAGTCCAAACATTTTGAAAAAAATGATGTTCTAAGTGACTGTCCGGCACGATAGTTGCCTTTTTCAATGTTTTCAATGTGCTAGCGAACTACTTCTGTGCTAGCAGGTCAAGAGTTTTTTTAAAACTGTGTACCATTTTTTGGGAATCCTTTCACCTTGTCAGGTTGGGAACAATCCTGGTTGCCATTGGAGATGGTCTCGTTATACCAAAGATGAAAGAGTTTGGTGCGAGATTCCCGGGGCGACTTGCTCAAAGTGAGATGCTATGAGATACTCATTTTCTAAAGATAGCTGACGCTGCGGTACCGCCTTTTGGTACGGCCTTTTCGTTGCATTTGTGAGTCCTTGTACCATGCTCTTTGCCTTTTTTTGGTTCGCAGACCTCCTCAAATCAGAAACGGTCTCACCACTGCAGTGTGCCAAAGTTAGGGAGCCAAGTTGCGATGACCATCACAAGGCGAGATCTACATCTTGCCATATATTGCCATATTACAAACATTGGGACTTTATCAATCTATCCATCCTTCTGTGCCAAACTTTGGGACACTGACATCACAACTAGACCAGATCAGGATCGCTGCATCCAATGCCAACCGGTGAGCACCGAGGCATCCAATGCCGCGGCTCATGTTCACATGGGCGCCATTGGAGGCATCATTTGCACTGTCACTGTTCGGAATCTTGAGTGGTGTGGATCTCAGAACTGATTGCCAGTTGCACTTCTATGAATATTAGCTATATTATATGAATATTATATGAATATTATATGAATATTATATGAATATTATATGAATATCATGAATATTATATGAATATTATATGAATATTATATGAATATACTGCAATCAGTGCTGTTTCATGCAAGAGACCTTGAGGATTTGCGGCACCAACTTCATCAAATGTGCAGGTTGCAACTCTGATAGTTGGCAATGTTGCTTGGTCATGGAGATTCCGTTCAGAAACTGTATCTTTCAATCTTTTGGCAGTGGAGCATTTTGCACAAACACTGTCGAGTCAAAAAAGGAATCGACGAGGTAAATCTTGTTCTTTGCCCGTGGTACCAGTGTCTTGCGACACTGCTAAGGTATTGCGCATCGTCGTTACAGTTCTTGCAGGAGCAGCACTCGGCAGCACAACTGGCTGGCTCATTTGCCGAAGAAGAAATCTCAGCATTGGCGGAAAACAGGACTGGGTCTCAGCTCTTGGATGCAGTCCCGCAGTGGGATAACACGCATAACAAGATGCCATCCTACTATGTACATCTCGGTTGGGGTCGGGTAGGATGTTTGTGTAAGATGAGGTAGGAGGTTGAGTTCGTTTGACCTTGCACATGCACTTCATGCGCATGCTGCAAAATAGAGTTGCAGCTTCGTGCGCTCGTTCTTTAGGTGTATTTCTACATGTTGGCTTGGAGCTTTCCCTTATGATTTGTAAGCACTGATCCTCTCATAGTCTGATGGGCCGGCATATGCACAATTCCACGTGCAGAGTTGTATGTAATTGTATGTACATCACATGCGGAGATTTTTGATCGCTAGGTCCCCGTTTGTTTGCTTTTTGAAGAAGCATGTGCATGATGAAATGGGAGCTTTCTTCATCGCTAGTTTATGTGGATCATCCACTCCAAACTCCAAAGGGAATCTTCATCAGTTGTCCCTTGGGCCTTGTTTGCTGCACACTTCCAGGTTGGTTCGGCCATGTTCATATTTTTCCTATCATCTGCCTGTGTTGAAAGGTTTCCTGCCCAAAGACAGACATGCTTTCTTCCTGCTTGGAGGTCTTGACCGGAACCCCAGTGGAAGCTGAAGACTTAGTTGGCACACTTATGTCATCACAAAATAACACGTGTCATCAAGGTTGTTCAAAGTGCTCAGATGATTGCTGTGATCATTGCTGATTTTAAATGTTGTGTTTCTTCTGTGGATATGCTGCAGGCGTTCTTGATTGTCATTTCAGTTGGACTCGTGGCATATGCTCTGGGAGCCCCGGATACAAATGCTTCAGGTTTGGTGCTGGCGCTCTGCTTATACATGCTGATCAGATTCACATGATCGTTTCAAACTTGCAGTTTGAGTACAAAGTCCGCATGCACGACGTCAGATGCAGTCTTTCAGCATCTTTCAGTACTGGGAATGCCCTAGGTGCCCATGAACTTCATCAGTGGCTCGATGTTTCAGCCTGACTCATGGAAGCAGAGTGAAGCAGTCCGACGCTATAAGCAATGCCCATCTACAGCGTACAGTATCCTCGGGTATTTTTGTCCTTTGCGGGCAGATGACACATTGTTCTTGATTACTCATTGTGCTGAAAGAACAGTGCTCATATGTTTGCCTTCTCATGATCTTGAAATTCAAACTCAGCAGCTAGAGAACAGTTTTAGTTTTACAGTTGACACGTGAGAAAAGGCGGCACGGGGGCAATCATTAAGCGGGGAATGCTCTGTCAATGACTGAGGAACTCATGGTCATAATGACAGGGGTGTTCTTTGCCGCAACAGCACCTGAGTCGGAACTTCACGAAGTCTCTAGACTGATTAAGTGTGGATGTAGCACTTGCAAAAGGCAGCAAAACAGTCTTGTCGATTAAAGACGAGGTGGAGAAAGTGATGGGCGGTGTCTGGATATTTGGTCAACTCATTTTGTTTAGCATGCAGCTTGGCAGCAAGCGCTTTATGATGCAAAAAGAGTGATTAGATGACATGATTAGCTGCCATTGTTCTGTCGTTGATACTAGAGGATTGGAAGCCGCACCACACTGGACATATTCCCTGCCTTCTGGCATCATGTGTAACTTGGCTTCTAACTTCAGCCTGTCACCGTTTTCATTTTCACGGTAGTGCGGGATGTTGCTTGAGTCATTGAGGTTTCCAATGATGGCTTGTGGGCTTGCTTCGCGCTTCCTTGGAATTTTCCTGGCTATCAATGGGATTCTCACCCTCGGCCTGCCAGGAGAGAACCTTGTGTGCCATTGTGTGCAAAGCCTGTCTTTGGGAAGCTGCTGAAGAAACTGGGACATTTTGATACGAGATGATTCACACATCAAGCGATGGTGTATTTTTGGTTTCAAGGCAAGAAACCTCACCAAATCTATGTGCCACTGGGTCCCATCCTGAAGTCGCCTGAAGTTGAGAATACTTTTCACTTTTGCTCACAGGACATCCTTTTCAGGAGTCTATGGTGAAGATCGATTCAACTTTCTGCCACTTGACTGGGCACCTGGTTTTCCACAAGCTTTTCTTGGATCGCGGATGATCGCGCTAAAGATTTCTGCGGCTTTGCCAGGCTTCCTGTCAGTGTTGCCTCGAGCGACCATCCAGGTGCTTGTCGCTGTCCAAAAGTGCAGTTTCCACAGGTTTGATCATGATCAAGTGATATCAAGTGCAGTTTCATGATTTTCCTGTGAGGGAGCGTTGGGCCAAGTTCCAATCACTGAGTTTCTTGGCTGGATGGGAGGACTGCCTAATAGCGGGCCAAACACATTAGGTGTTGTGAGTCTGGTAGTATTCCATGCAGAATTGGCAGATAGACAAGACATTGAACAGACCTCAGCATCGAAGCGCAGAAGTGTGCAACTGAAGGCAGTTTTTCGGCAGGCTTCCCAACAGCTCAACCTGCGCCTTGGATGTGCAGTCAGCGTTGTGTTGCATGAAGTATCATGAAGTGAAGGCTCGGATTCTTTCAGCGGAGCCTGCCAACCTACCTAGGCCAGGAGTTCATATTCCTCGCAGCCACTCTGGACAATTCAGTGATTGGAGGTTGAGTCAGCAAGCAGGAAGGGTGGGGAGAGATGAAGGAAAATCATAAGTCCAATCTTTTGTCGTTCAACTTTTGCTGAGGCCAGACTGTACATTTGCATCATGTCAGTCTGAAGCTCAGATTGGGCTAAAATGAGCTCATTTCTTGCTGATTCTCCAACTCGGTCGGTTATCGAGCTGTTTCACTGAAAGGTTGTGGGAATGATCTTGCTGAACACTCTTGGCCCCGGATTAGTGCAGCAAACCCTTGAGCGACCCGATTGGGGTGGCGAAAAAAAGGCAGGGCAATGTGTGAGGGGTTGATCTTCACACAACTCCACTGACAGCTTCATAAAACCAGCTCTGCACCGACCAGTGGCTTTCAGCAGCTATGAGGATGCATTGAACGTGGAGAAAGTGAAGCAGTCCGACAGTGGACCAAAGCAGGAACAGGAACACATTGAAGCTCCGGAAGAAGAGGATGACCGGCTCCTGCAAACCCTGTCCGAGGCTTGTGGCAGTACAGTCAGACATATCCATCCACAGGTCCACAGGGTCATGCTTTTCTGTTTCTTTGCGTGTCCTTGACGATTGCGCCAACCTTCACTGGAAGGCCTACAAGATTCCTGAGAGCGTTTTGCAAGATGCGTTGCAGAGGGCAATGCAAAATCAGCCTCTGGGCTACAGTATGGTTGGTTCGGCTCAATTTGTACATTGTTACATACTGTTCTATATGGTTCCACCGTTCCAGATTCCAGATTTGTTGCCACTTTGTGCAAATACAAGGAGCACACTCCAGATGAAGGCAGCTTCACAACCTGCTATTCGTCAGGGCAAAGCAGGTGGGACACCCCTTTGCTGCTCAGTAGTGCAGCTCCAAAGTGCGCAGCTTTTGCTTGTCAGGTCTTGACAGTGCAAGCGACCTGGCATTTGCGCAGTTCGATTGTCTTGGTTCAGTCCTGAAGACCAGTGAAAGCCAGGAGGGGCAGGGGCAGACCAGTTCTGATCCTTTGAGTTCAGTAGGTTTGACATGGTTTGACTGCCTCTACAGATTGCCAGCTTGGCCTGTATTATACCAGGTACTGTAGTTACTAAAAGTATACCATTGGCGTCTGCAAAGTTCTGATGTGCTCCGATCCCCAGGAGTGGCGAGGGCATCAGCGGTAGCCAATTCTGGCCCAAAGCGGTGATCTGACTGGGACCAGCGCCTAGGGCAATTTAGATGTGCAGAGAGTTGGCCTTGCAGAAAACTCTGCATAGAGCCTTGGACTTTATTTCAGGCGACAGACTTCGTTGGCCAATATGGCCAGAAAGATCGGATTACCTCCGTGTGAGGTTGAGGGATTTGCAACACAAAAAGCTGGTCAGACTTTGAAGTCGGTGTTGTGCAAGCTTTGTATCATTCCCAAGCATGGACGCCAAGCATGTGCTTGACAAATGAAGCTCCTACCACTAAGATCCACTAAGTACAAACCAAGCATTCGGACTTGAAGGTGCTTTGAGCTAGCATTGCTTGTCGTTTGCATTGACCGTCTCAGTCTTAGTCAATATTGCCGCGGTGCAGGCTTCAAGCTGACCATGAAGAGGCCCATCGCTGTAAGGCTGGTTGTGAGATATGGTCAGGCAAACTGCAACCGAGTTCTGATAGGAGATTTGAAGTCCAGTCGCTCTTGCGAGTTTTCAAGTCAAGGACCTTGCTACAGAACTACGGCACGCAAAGCAAGAGTGCTCTGCTCAAAGATTCTTCCAAAGATCGTAAGAATGCAAGATCCAACTTCACCATGCTTGTGAAGAGTTGGCACACGAGGGCTTTAAAAAAAGAATCCAAGATAAATGATGATGAACGATGATAGAGATGCTATCCGTTTTCATCACTTTTTTCACGCACTCTGCTGGTGGTTTGGAATAGTTCTTTCTTTTGATTCGCCATTGTTCCGGGAGGTTCCGGTGCAAGTTCCAGGGTGATTAACTCGACAGGTCTTCACTGGGCCGCTGATAGGGCCGCTAGGGCCGCTAGCACATGCTAGCACGCTTTCCTACCACCTTTGCTGTTGGGGATACCGCCTGAGCTTTATTATTATTGTTATTATTATTATTATTTTTATGTTTAAGTCCTTAGGCTGCACCTTTGATTTGTTGCACCATCTACTCCACACAGGTGCCAAGCAAAGTTGGAGAGCTACCGCGGGTATCAGGCGACTGTTACAAGCTGTCAATCCCTATGAACACCACATGATCCTACATTTTGAATCATTTTGATACATTTTGCTGTCCGACTATTTCTGATTGAGAATGCTAGATATATAGTTCTTTGAGCTCGCCCCCGTGACAGTCACAGGAGCGCCTGAACTTTGAGTTGGTGCATTGGCGGCAAGTATCCAAGCAAGCAGAGGCCGAACCCGGATTATTTGTTTCCCTTTGAATTCTTCAAAGAAGGAAGGTAGACATGCAGGAGAAGCAGGTCTGGCAATAACAGCACGATGGAAAGAGACCAAAACAGTGGATGTCATTTGATCACAGTCTGATGTCACCATCACCAGATTCTGCATTGAACTTGAACGATTGATCAGCTGCAACGTAAGTGTTTGATTCATCGCAGTACAAAATTAGCATTCATCATCCAAACTTAAATTATATCATACTGGATCTAAACATATCTAAACTACTATTAAACTGTTAGACCGATTTCGTATTTCGACCTTGCTGTCCTTTTGAAGTCAGTTTCAATCCTCACATCGTCAGGCAGAGCTGGAGGCTGCAAAGATCAGTCGCAGCAAGGTGGAGGAGGAGCTCACTTTGGAAGAACGGGAGGCCGTTGCGAGCTCGCTCCCGGCAGCTTCAAAGTGACATAACATGTAGAACTCCACGCGTTCTCATAGTTCTTTCATATTATGCTTTCCTTGAACATATTCCCCAATGTTTTGGAGCTCAGAGGTCATGGGAATTTTAGAGGCTCTTTCAAAATGATTTGGGAGGAAGAGCTCTTCCAAAGTCCAAATTCAGAGCTTGCACTGGAATTATGCAAGGTTGACTGTGAAGAACAACCTTTCGACTGAATGATCCGTTTGTAGAGATCCTGTTTTGGAATTGGGCACTACGGCACTAATTACCTTCCGGGGCCCCTTCCGGGTTGCCAGGTGGAGGAGCTCACCAAAGAAGTTGATCGCATCGAGGCCATTGGCGCTAGAAAAAACTGATGTGACATCTGAAGGGCTAGGGGATAAATATGGATAAATATCAGGAACAAAATGGAAGACATGATATTTATAAATGCAGCAAAAGACCCCCAAACCAAAGCAGCAGGAGCTATTTTTGGGTTGATCTCTATATGACGACAAAATGTTCGTTTGAGACAGTGATGCTTGATGATGTTTGCAGATTGACTTTTGCCTTTTAGCATAATGCGTGAGCTTTGGGAGCTCCCAGGGGAAGCATTTGGAAGCACTCGAGACGAAGTTGCTGCCCCTCCGAGAAAGCTGCGCACAACTTGCTGAACGCGACTTGAAGGAGAAGTTAATTTGAATTTGGAATCAGAAGGTGAGAACTTGGTGAGAGTTTTGCGAGAACTTGCTCTCGTATACAGTAGCTAGATGTAAGATATAACTAGATGTAACTAATTGATGTCACAGCAGATGGCACCAAACTTTAACAGCCAACTCTGCCAAGGTGAGCTGCAGCTGGTGGTCCAGGACTGGTCTCTCTAACAATGTGGCTGCGACAGCAGACATTTGGACCCATCAAAGACCTGTGTTTCTCAAGAGAAAAGCCACGCAATTTGTGATATAAAATATGAATAAAAATGATATAAGGGTTGCACATCCACCATTGATGCGAAATGCAGAAAGAGTACCAACAAGAAGCATTTTTGGATCTTCATACTAAGTGCTCACTACCACTAAAAGTAAACCCAGGCTCTGAACTACAGATGACAAGGTCAATAGCAGCGGTTGGCACGTGTGTTTCGTGCGGTTTACAATAGCATCCTCAACATTCCTCAACAACAGTTGAGCTCAAATCAGCTACTGTAGTTTTTTTTTTTTTTTTCCCGGCCAACATCATTACTTAGGGAGGTTGGCTCCCAAGTTAACGCAGTTGGTGCTTTTTCAAACTGCAATTTTTCCACCTGCTCAGAAGCTTCGGTTTGAAAACTTTCTTCGGCAGTTTCATCAACAAGTTTTTTATTCATGTTTTTGACACTGGAGGAACAATTGGATCGTCACCGTTCACCATCTCCACTTCGACAGGTTGGGTTCAGGGCTTTTTGTTGATGCCCGAGGCTTCAGAGCGGACGGTCATAACAAGGTATGAGATCATGACAAGACAACTTGGACAGAACAAGGCAGAACAGATAAATGCGATGCAAACATGTTCAGGCAATGCGCACGTTTGGAAAGCTTCATTCAGTCAATGGTAAGGTCTAGTAGGAAAAATGTGGTACTGCGAGGTTAGAGTTTAAAAAAGCAAAAGGTGGGCAACAGACCAAACACGTTTCAACCTTTTCATCAAACTAAACTTTCATATGCTTCAGAAGTGGCAAGTTCGACAGGTAGTACAAGCACCGCCTGCAACACCATGCTCTCCATTGAATCGAATGGCCACAGGCATTCCAGGCGGATAAGCATGGGATGACTTTGCACAATTTTGCACATGCCTTGAAGACCTGAAATGTCTGGAATGCTCCACGTCCCCCCGTCGACTTCTGCAGCTCTTGGACATGCTGGTCATCGCCAATGCCTTCGCCCAGCTGCCAAGGTCAAGGGAAGTTCTCAAGGGACTCAAGTCTTCGGTTGCCTTTGGTTGCATTCGGTTCCTTTCGGTTCCTTTCGCAAGTGTTTGTTCATTCGTTGTCACATTTGTTGTCCCTCTGTTTGTCGCAATTTCGTTTTCTCCGTTTTCTTCCACTTTTCCTTCTGCGCTGATTTTCTGCTTCGCAGGGCTTGGGATCACTTCCAAGGGCTGCGCCAAAGCCGCTGCCAGTTCTGGTTGGAAGCATGAGACGAATGTGACCGGTGTCACTTTGAGGTACTTTGAAAGTACTTTGTGTACCCCAGTTAATGAGTTTAGCACACCTTGACACTGGCTCAGCAAATTCTGTCTATGTGTCAGTGTGTCTTTCAAATCTCTTGCCAAAGAAGCAAGAGAGGAAACGTGTAAATGCCAAGCGACAAAGAACTGAGGTAGACGTTCAATCCACCTAGATAGGACAATTGTCAATTTTTCTCCTGGTAGACTCAATATTTTCTTGACATGGTAAGGCGAATCGTATCGCCCTCAATTCACGTCCCAAGCCAGGTTGAGCGAAGTGAGTTGGAGGACTCCACTGTGGATTCTGTCCTCAAATCTATTTTTTTGAAGAATTTTTGAAGAGCTTTTGAAGAATCTTCACCTTTGTACATGTTTCTACATGCTTAGACTTTGCGCTGTGTCACTCACTTCAAAAAGCTCATTCTTCCCTGGTTCAAGCACTGACAGATGTGTACTTTTTGGTACTGTGTTTGTCGTGGACTCATCCTTTGAGCTTTCCTTGGCCGTTGCTTTTCCACCGGACCTATGGAGCATACTGCTCATTTTCTCGGAATCTCCGAGCGTAATTTCTCAACCTTTTAGACATAGAAGCAGTATGTTCTGGATTTAGCCTTCTGCCCAAACCCTGGCAGCAGAGCGAGGAGCACTTCGAAAAGTTCGGAAAAGTCGTAGACATTTGGGTGGCAAGACAGCCTCCTGGGCCTGTGCCTTACATTGATCGATTTGCACTGATTTTCCATGGCAAAATGCCTTGAGTGCCTACTATTCGAGGTTTGCATTCGTGACAATGGAGGACGAAAAGGAAGCGCAGGCCCAGCATTTTCTGACTGCCAGCACTTTGCAAAGACTTTGCCAACACTCTGCAGTTGTAGAAAAGCAGATCCACAAGTGGTTGTGATATGTTGTGAAGAGTACTGGATTTGCCCCTGCAAGGAAGCTGTGAAGGAGTTAGATGGAGGCAAAGTTGCTGGTGAGCGAATCCGCGTCGAGGCTGGTAAGTTGGTATGAAAGGTTACTTTGACCATCTTTTGTGAAGCGTTTCCGGCTTTTTCACCTGCAACTATCTTTCTGAAGGTCTCCAAGGGTGGAGAATCCAAGAAAAATAATGCACCACGCAAAGACTCAAGGACCGACGCAGCTTCTCAGCATAGAGAGACCACGGCGGAGACTGCAGTGCCACATGGTTTTGCGTGAGAGATGTGAGAGCCCTTGGTCATGCTTGGTTGCCGGACCCGTCCCAATCAGGCCCTAGATTTCTTTGTTGGGCAATTTGATCCAGGTACACCAGGATCTCTTTGTGAAGGTTTCCTTGTGATGGAAGGCTTCAGACCAAACATGTTCCTTTTTTACCGGGAAATGTTTTTTTCTTTTTTTTTTCCGAGAACATATTCTGTGTGTCAATCAGGAGTCGAAGTCGCCGTGCGAGCCTTCATACAGCACTTGGGTGCTTTCAGCATGAGATGTACTTTGCTTCAGCATTTGTGTCACAGCCAGTCTGGAGCAGATCATAGTGATGCAACGGTTTTCCCATGTTTTCCCAAAGCCAAGGTGGCGGCCGAGGTCGCAGAAGAAGGTGCGCCACCCATGAACCAACATTTGAACACTGAGCCATGCAGTGATTCTTGGGATCTTCTCATGTAGATTCCCTCAATGCTTTCTTGTTTTCCAAACCTCGGACATTGTTTGGCGTCTACAAAGGTGGATAGTCCTGGTAGTCACTTCCGATGTCTCTTTTCGTGTGACAGGCGAAGTCCGAGCTACTCAGACTCCTATTCAGACTCACGCTCGTGAGAGACTCAGTGGTTTGAGCAGACCCACGTGAATTGGCTGGTTTTGTGACATACGAAGACGTTGATTGCTGTTTGCACTTCAGCTCAGCATTTCTGGCCCAGCTCATTCGAATATTTCGAATGACCTATTCCGCAGAGCAGCTTAGACGGCGTGCGATCAATGGAGGTATGTGTTGCAACAGCTTCAGTTGACTTTTTGAACTACTCTAGTTGGACACGGCCACTGTCAGAGCGGCATATGCAGCTATTTAAAGCAACAGCGAAGCTAGCAGCTAGCATACCATGCCGGGGCAGGGAGTCCCAGGACCGACGTGTGTATGCAGAAAGGACTAGGAACGAGGTCTTGTTGAGGTATATCAATAGAAAGATATGATATTGATATGACATGATGTGTACACATACATGTACACTATATATATATCAACATTATATAGATATACGTATATTATCACACACGCGCGTATAATATGTATATATATATGTATACACATGTATACACATAATATACTTAAGGGGCTACGCCCCCTGCCGCCGACCCCTGGGAGAGAGTGAGTTTGGAACCCTTCGTGTGCCTGCAGTGAACATCTTCCACAGTGATGGCGGCCGATGCTCAGTCAGAGTCGCACTTAGATCGTTGATGGCCCAAGCTTGCAGGAGTAGACGTCGCCAGCATGGCCTCCAGACATTCATGGAATTTGAACGGAATCAGAAGATCAGCAATTCGAAAGATGAACATTCAAAGAGCACAGGGCAATCGAAATCATAGAAACTCTCAATGCATTTGTACACTAGACACAAGCACCATATCAAAGAAACCATCTGATCATCCTACTTGTAGAGTCATCCCCAGTGTCATTACCCTAGGTAACACATCGATAGGGTCGTTACATCATGGTGTAATTATATATACATCTTCAAACATCTTCAAACTAGCAAGCCTATGCAAGATAGATGCAATGTTGATGCCGAACCATTTCGTTGGGTCTTACACGGTGGCCCTGGCACTGGAAAATCGCATACACTGAAATATCTTCGTCACGAATTGTTCGAAAACGTGTTGGGATGGAAGCACGGCGTCGACTTCCAGATCGTGAGTTTTCAAGCTGTTATGGCTGAACTTCTGGATGGCGACACGATACACCACGCACTGGGTCTCGACTGGTCGGGTGACAGAACCCAAAGCTTAATCCGAGCCATGGAATGTGCGGGTCGCAGCCTGCAATGGCGATGGTTGATTCTGGACGAATTCAGCATGGTTAGCGCAGAATTGCTGGCGCAGCTGGAACTTCGGTGCCGCGAGCTGTTGCGGGACCTCAGCATGGCCAAGTATGACCGCGACGGAAAAATCCGGCCCTTTGGCGGTTTGAACGTGATTTTGGCGGGAGATCTGTACCAGCTGCCACCCCCAAAAGGAACGTTTCTGGGAGATATCCCCTGGGATTTGTTGGCCGGACGCAAAAGCACACGGCAGGCACCCGGACATCAGGGCCAAACCCTTCTTTGGGGCAGCCCCACAGCAGGCATGCAGGGTGTTACGGAATTGGTGCGCTGTGAGCGCACACAAGACGCTTGGCTAGCGGAACTTCAAGGACAGCTCCGTCATGGGCAGCTATCCGACGATAACCATAAGTTTTTGCACGGCAAGCCCACGACGGTGCCAGGAAGCTGGATTGCTGGGCACGCAACGTGTCAACGACCTGCTTGCGCCGCTTTAATCACGCAAGGTTTGTCTCCAGAAGCCATTCAACTGGCCGAATGCGACACGTGTGCGACTGATCGCCGCTCGCGTATACTTGTCGCCCAAGGCGATGCGGACAGTCGGTTTCAGAACGAGTTCAGCGATGCAGTTGCAATCTTCGGCACAAATGACATCAAATATCACGTCAACAAGGTCCGCGCCCTCCAATGGGCAAACGCCCGAGGACACCTACCGTATTTATTTGTGGCACGCGATCTTGCTTCGGCAGCGGTCCTCCAAGAAAAGCCGACGGCCGAGAAATTGCAGTGGTTGCAGCGACACGACAAGGAATGCGGTGGGCTGTATGGCGTCTTGCCGCTGTGCGTGGGCATGCCTGTTCGGGCCACAGACCACCTAGACCGCAAGCGTGGAATCCTGAAAGGCACAAAGGGCTATGTAGTCGGTTGGTCTGCGATTGCCGATGCGACACCTGCACCCGAAGGAATGGTGTGCAACAACTTGCCAGCCGTGGTATACGTGAAGTTTGACACCGCCACGTCGTGGCAAATATCCGGTGTCCCGGACGCAAACGTCTACCCAGTTGTGACCTGCAGACGCGTGTGGTACTTGGACCGGCAACGTCGAAGCCCCAAGCTTCGTGTCTCACGCACGCAATTCCCGCTGGCGCCGCAGTTTGCTATCACAGCGCATGTCGCACAAGGCCAAACCATCAAGGAAGGCGTGACGACAGATCTTTGCATAGGGCCAAGGGGAAATCCATTTACCGTCTACGTCGCCATTACCCGCGTGCAAGGCCGTGAGAAGCTCCTGATCTTTCGACCTTTTGACGCCGCTCCATTCCAGAAAGGTATTGGTTTAGGGCGGGACCTGCTGCTCCGACATCTTCGCAGGGAACCGATCAATTGGCAGGACTTGCTGGCCAAATATTGTGAAGAACGCGCGTGTTCAACCTGCGCAGAGCGCAAGCGATCTACAGCTTTCACCTGTGGCCAGTGGAAGCGCGACGACAAAGATCGCGTTTGTCGCGAATGCACAAAGCATTACGCAGATGCCGGGACGCCATGGCAATGCAACGTCTGCAAGCTGTGGCATGTCGAGGCCAATTTTCCAGAAAGGCATCGCCAACGGCAATGTAGTTTTTTCCGTGTGTGTTTGACATGCGAAGTCAAGAAACCATGTTTCAAATGTGGGGTTCCCAAGCCAGAGAAAGACTATGGCCCTGCCGCCTGGAAAGCTCGCCATGCTGACCGATGCTGTTGCCGCGACCGCGTCCTGAAGCTGCGGGGGTATTGGTCTTGCGCCGAATGTTTAGAGCGAAAACCACACGCAGAGTTTACTGCTTGGAAAGAAAACTGTGATTACCGTCAAAATGGCACGCAACTTTGTAACACGTGCATCAGCTTAGCCTTGGTGTGTCAAATTGCCCGTCGGGCGAACCAACGGGTGACACCGCTGCGGCAACGGGTTCAGCGCCAACGCCACCAAGCCATATTGGAGGAAGTCCGCAAAGAGATCCAACAAAAAACTGCCGAACGAACCAGTCATGCGTGGCCGACGGCTACAGGCAGCGCTAGTTCGACAGGGGTACTTGAAGTAGAGATGCAAAGCGCACAGGATGAACGGAACAGCGCCAAGTCCAGCCAGGACGGCCAAGCTGCCGCACGTGTCTACACGTACGCATGTCCTTCGTGCCAGCAATGTGTGCAAAGCAGCGTCTTCACAGGGAAGGTCAACACACGGGGGCACTGTGGCCGTCAGTTTCGCGTGGCTGCAGGACGTGTTTGGCACTCGCTATACGCACGCATGTCCCACGTGCAGCACCAAGGTGGAATCCAAGCAACCCCACGGACGCATTCAAGCACAGCATACGAATGCGCGCGGTCGCACATGCAAGACTACCGAGTGGCTGGTGGCCGCACCAAACGAACTAGGTCGTCAAGAAAAGTAGCTGTTGGGTCCCAACAGCGCTTAAACTAGCCTTTGAAGCCTGCAGCTGCCAGCTTTGGCGGCCGCTTCCGAAACGGGAAAACGCCATGGCATGCCGCTCCCAACGGCGCTTCCGAAGCCCCGGTGCCACTGCCTAACGTCGCTTTCTGAGCCTGCAGCTGCCAGCTTTGGCGGCCGCTTCCGAAACAGGAAAACACCATGGCATGCCGCTCCCAACGGCGCTTCCGAGGCCCTGGTGCCAGTGCCTAACGTCACTTTCTGAACCGACTAGAAAACTAGCCTTTGAAGCCTGCAGCTGCCAGCTTTGGCGGCCGCTTCCGAAACAGGAAAACACCATGGCATGCCGGTCCCAACGGCGCTTCCGAGGCCCCGGTGCCAGTGCCTAACGTCACTTTCTGAACCGAGTAGAAACTAGCTCCGAGCTAGCCCAGAGAGCCAAACGTCACTTTCTGAACCGACTAGAAGTGAAGGACGGATCTTCTTTTTCTTCGTCTTCTTCGTTTTCTTGTTCTTCTTGTGGCTTCTTTCTGAACCGACTAGAAAACTAGCCTTTGAAGCCTGCAGCTGCCAGCTTTGGCGGCCGCTTCCGAAACAGGAAAACACCATGGCATGCCGGTCCCAACTGCGCTTCCGAGGCCCCGGTGCCAGTGCCTAACGTCACTTTCTGAACCGACTAGAAAACTAGCCTTTGAAGCCTGCAGCTGCCAGCTTTGGCGGCCGCTGGAAAACACCATGGCACGCCGGTCCCAACGGCGCTTCCGAGGCCCCGGTGCCAGTGCCTAACGTCACTTTCTGAACCGACTCGAAAACTAGCCTTTGAAGCTTGCAGCTGCCAGCTTTCGCGGCCGCTTCCGAAACGGGAAAACGCCATGGCATGCCGGTCCCAACGGCGCTTCCGAGGCCCCGGTGCCAGTGCCTAACGTCACTTTCTGAACCGACTCGAAAACTAGCCTTTGAAGCCTGCAGCTGCCAGCTTTGGCGGCCGCTTCCGAAACAGGAAAACACCATGGCATGCCGGTCCCAACGGCGCTTCCGAGGCCCCGGTGCTAGAAAACTAGCCTTTGAAGCCTGCAGCTGCCAGCTTTGGCGGCCGCTTCCGAAACAGGAAAACACCATGGCATGCCGGTCCCAACGGCGCTTCCGAGGCCCCGGTGCCAGTGCCTAACGTCACTTTCTGAACCGACTCGAAATTAGCTCCAAGCTAGCCCAGAGAGCCAAACGTCACTTTCTGAACCGACTAGAAGTGAAGGACGGATCTTCTTCTTCTTCGTCTTCTTCGTTTTCTTGTTCTTCTTGTTGCTTCCTGGCTTCTTGTTTCTTGCTTCTTGCTTCTTGTTTCTTGTTTCTTGCTTCTTGCCCTTGCTGCTTGTAATGACTTCTTGCCACGGCCCCCAGTGCCTAACGTTGCATTCTGAACCTACAAGAAAACTAGCTGTCTTCCAGCCGCCAAGCTTCACAAACGGCACCTTCGCCACACCAAAACAGCAGGACCCTGAGGGACGGACCGGGCCTGCGGGCCACGGCCCCCAGTGCCTAACGTCACTTTCTGAACTTACAAGAAAACTATAGCTGTCTGACCCAAAACGGCGCCTGCGCCACAGCCAAACAGCAAGGCGCTGAGGGACGGACCGGGCCTGCGGGCCACGGCCCCTTCCGAGGCCCCGGTGCCAGTGCCTAACGTCGCTTTCTGAGCCCGCTAGAAAACTAGCCTTTGAAGCCTGCAGCTGCCAGCTTTGGCGGCCGCTTCCGAAACAGGAAAACACCATGGCATGCCGGTCCCAACGGCGCTCCCGAGGCCCCGGTGCCAGTGCCTAACGTCACTTTCTGAACCGACTAGAAAACTAGCCTTTGAAGCCTGCAGCTGCCAGCTTTGGCGGCCGCTTCCGAAACAGGAAAACACCATGGCATGCCGGTCCCAACGGCGCTTCCGAGGCCCCGGTGCCAGTGCCTAACGTCACTTTCTGAACCGACTAGAAAACTAGCCTTTGAAACCTGCAGCTGCCAGCTTTGGCGGCCGCTTCCGAAACAGGAAAACACCATGGCATGCCGGTCCCAACGGCGCTTCCGAGGCCCCGGTGCCAGTGCCTAACGTCACTTTCTGAACCGACTCGAAAACTAGCCTTTGAAGCCTGCAGCTGCCAGCTTTCGCGGCCGCTTCCGAAACGGGAAAACGCCATGGCATGCCGCTCCCAACGGCGCTTCCGAGGCCCCGGTGCCAGTGCCTAACGTCGCTTTCTGAGCCCGCTAGAAAACTAGCCTTTGAAGCCTGCAGCTGCCAGCTTTGGCGGCCGCTTCCGAAACAGGAAAACACCATGGCATGCCGGTCCCAACGGCGCTTCCGAGGCCCCGGTGCCAGTGCCTAACGTCACTTTGTGAACCGACTAGAAAACTAGCCTTTGAAGCCTGCAGCTGCCAGCTTTGGCGGCCGCTTCCGAAACAGGAAAACACCATGGCATGCCGGTCCCAACGGCGCTTCCGAGGCCCCGGTGCCAGTGCCTAACGTCACTTTCTGAACCGACTAGAAACTAGCTCCAAGCAGCCAAACGTCACTTTCTGAACCGACTAGAAGTGAAGGACGGATCTTCTTCTTCTTCGTCTTCTTCGTTTTCTTGTTCTTCTTGTTGCTTCCTGGCTTCTTGTTTCTTGCTTCTTGCTTCTTGTTTCTTGTTTCTTGCTTCTTGCTTCTTGCTGCTTGTAATGACTTCTTGGCCCTTGCTGCTGGTAATTCCTCCTCTGACGCGCTCCCCCTGCTGCAAGCGATTCGTTTGCGTGCGGGAAATTTTTCCGTGTCGCTGGCGGCAGTGTCACCGGCCGCATTCACAAACACGCATGCCCAACCTGCGGGGCAAGCGTTTATTCAGAAAAGGCCGACGGACGAATCCAAATCAAGCACAAAAACAGTGCCGGACGCACATGCCGCCGGGACAAGTGGACCGTGACGGCACCACTGCACAAATGACACGGCTAGCTTCCGACCCGCAGCCCCTACTGCCAAACGTTGCTTTCTGAACTGCCTAGAAACTAGCTACAAACTTGGACTTTACCCGCCCTTCTGCCCTGCCACCTGCCAGCTTGCTAGTGTCCTCTTGCAGCTGACTTTCGTCCTGCCCGACTGCGGTGAGAGGACCCTGTCGCAGCCAAACGTGGACTTTGCCCGCCCTTCGGCCAACTCGGGCCCGCGGGCGGCGGCCCATGGTGCCAAACGTTGCTTCTTGAACTCCCTAGAAACTAGCTCCAAACTTGGACTTTGCCCGCCCTTCATCGGCCACCTGCCAGCTTGCCCGTGCTCTCTTGGACGACCGTGTCGCAGCACCAAAACACCATGGCAGCGAAGGACGGATCGGGCCCGCGGTCGGCAGCCCATGGTTCCAAACGTTGCTTTCGGAACTCCCTAGAAACTAGCTCCAAACTTGGACTTTGCCCGCCCTTCATCAGCCACCTGCCAGCTTGCTTGTGTTCTTTTGGCGGACCCTGTCGCAGCACCAAAACACCATGGCAGCGAAGGACGGATCGGCCCAGAGTGCCAAACGTTACTTTCTGTCGCTCGTTTACTCTTGCTTCTGCATTCTTGCTTCTAACTTCTTGTTTCGTGCTTCTTTCGCTTGCTACGTTCGCTGAGACTGCCCCTCCTTTCTCGCTTCCTTTTTTGGGCTTCTTACTCTGCACCTGGCTTCCCTTTCTGTCCCCCCCTCGCTTGCCCCTCACTTGCACTGCACAACACTTGTTGCTTGTAATCTCTTCTCTGACGCGCTCCCCCTGCTGTCGGCAGGGGTCGGCGATAGGCTGAGGGGCTTGTATTCGAAGTAAATTATCATTCAAAACTTGCTCAGCCCAGATTAAGGTTTGAAGGCTGACCTCTTGCAACCAGGATTGTCTTCTTGCACAACTCGCATATTCACTTTTGACATCCGGTGATTCTGTGGCCTCAACAGTGTAGGACTCCGATAGTCATGAATCAATGCTTCCGGAGCAATGGGAGAGCAGGCCGTTATGCATCAAAACAAAGGGGAAAGACCCTTTCCATTTGACTTGATGTTGGCACATGTTGGCGCAACATGCATTCTTTGGAGGTTAGCGCACACAATGACACTGCGGACGGTACAAAATACGATGACGCTTGGCATGCAATCAGTACTGGTTGGAGTGTGAGACAGATTTGTCTTGCCATCTGTGTCGTGCTCTAAGGAGACATGCACATCAGCTGCTGCAACTGTTGACAAAGAGATACGGCTCCAGCAGCGCGTTGCACATCTCTTGCTGGGAGGTGCAGTGCCGCATGTGCCAAATGTAGTGCCGTTTGTAGTCGATTTTCCAACTATCTCAATAATTTTCAATGTATTTTAATGCATATGTATATACACGTACATGTACAATATATATATATATATCGATATATATACATATAGATATAATGAACATATATAATACTAATACTAATAATAATAATGATAACAATGATAATAATAATAAATATATAATATAATATACTATAATATAATACAATATAGCATAATATACTATAATATAATACAATATAACATCATATAATACGATATATATATATATACATATATATATATAGAATATAATATAATATGATATAATATAATATAATATAATATAATATAATATAATATAATATAATATATGTAATACACACAATATATATATATATATAAGAACATTTTTTAATATTATCTTGCTCTTGCTCCTGGCCCTTCTTGCCCTCCCTTCTTGCTTTTGCTGCCTGATGGCCACGCCTCGAAACGTTTAGGTGCGAAGGCTCGAAAAAAGCGTCTTCGCCACACCCAAACAGCATGGCAGTGCAGGGCGGAACGGGCCTCCGGGCGACGGCCTGTAGTGCCTAACGTCGCTCTCTGAAGATTATGAATATTATGCCTATTATGTATATTATGTATATGCTTTCAGGTCCTGTTTCTCTTTCTTTCAGGTCCTTGGCTTTTGTGCTCTCAGGTGTTTCTGTCCCCTTATTCGTCTTGTGCCCTTCCTTTGTGATCTCACATCAGGTGCTTGGGTCTTGTGCTGTTCGTGGCTTTTCCGTCTGGCGGCTGTGGCGTTCCGGCCGTGATTCAGGGCGGCGTTGGCTCCTTGCGTTCGCGCCCTTGTGTCTTGCTGTTCAGTTCAGGCTCCCCCGCTGTATCTCCGTGGCGATCTGCCTTCGTCCTTGCCATGGCGCTCCGCGCTGACTCACCTTACGTTGTGATTCCTGTGCTGGACCCATTCTTATGGCATTGGTTTGTGTGGCAGGCATGGATGCCATTTCATTTCGCAATGGCCCTGCATCAGTGCATGCCATGCCCATGTTGTGGATTTCTCGGCAGTGACCGCCCGCAGGCAGGGCACGGGTCTTGTGACGTTCCTGCGGATGGCCCGCGCGTGGAGATTTGTCTGGCTCGTCACCTGCCCTTTTCAGATCAGATATCGCAATCTGCTTCGAGCTCGTCTAGAAAACCTCATGTTCGCACAACAAAGCGGACTCCTTCCCGTGCCCGGGTGGTGGAGGTGCGCACCAAGGAAAGGGGCTTTGATGATGAGTTGCTGGAACACGCTATGAAGATGTTTGCGCAACAGGCAGGCTTGGAAGATTTGCAGGTTGATTGGAATTCTTCCGGCCTGGGAGCTGTGAAGCATGACGTTTGCGACCACAATCTTGCCCTGCCACAGGTCCAAAAGTCGGCATATGCTACTGGTGAACAAGTTGTTCTGAAAGGCCTCAAGACGGCCGGTATGAACGGGCAAACCGGTACAGTAACCATGTGCCTTCGTTCTGGCCGTTACGGTGTGCTTTTGTCGAATGGTGGTCAGGTTGCAATCCCCCCTTGCAACCTCGATGTCCTACCTGACAGCCAAGGCATTGCAATGGCAGACAAGTCAAATGAATGCATTCGCGTTGGTGACCAAGTGCTGCTGACCGGCCTCTCTGATGACAGCTTGAACGGCGTCAAAGGCATCGTTATCCCCAGCCGCACTGCCAATGACAGGTACGGAGTCCGTGTGCAAATGATCGATGTGTTGCAATTCGTGGTTCGAACCTGATCAAGCTGGAGAGCCACTGATGTTGGAAAGGCCACCTCGTTGCGCTGGTCCAACGCAACCGCCGTTGGCCAGTAAATTCGTATATTGATTGCATTTGCTGGGTTTTGCCTTCGTGAGGCACGGCCCGCTCTTCATTTTTCACTTTTGATGGTTTGCATTCTCTGGCACGCCCCTACTCGCTGCCAGCAATTTGCGCCGATTTGCTAGGTATTCTGGTCGCATCTGCTGTCTGGACCCTTGGGCCTTGCAGGAACTTGCGACCCAATTCGCTTTTCCCCGACGCGGGCAGCTGCATTTAATTAATTTGCGGAAAAGGTCCGTACGCTCACGAAATACTCGTCGGCGTGCGCACCGGTCTCACACGTTCGCGTGACTTGAGACGAATGTCCGAGAGTGTATATTATGTATATTATGTATATTATGTATATTATGTATATTATGTATATTATTGCTTCTATTGTGTATGTATGTGCATATTTGTATATTATCATATACGATCACAATTCATTTTAGCAGTCGAATGGTTGCGATTAGCTGTCGAGCGCTCTTGCAGGGAGCATTGGAGAAGGTGGCCGCAGCCACAGGTGGATCCAAAGCGCTAACCTCAGAGCCCCAGTACCTCCTGAGATTTTCTAAGTGACAAGTGCTGAGATTGGTGAGATTCCAAAGTTTGGCTTGTCTTGATTTTGAAATCGATTGCTTATTTTGCACCACTGCTGAATTTTGTTGATTTTTCTTTTGCAAGTAAGGCCATGGTCCAAAAATGTCATTCGCGGCAACGCGAACTTGCTCCGCTACACATCTCTGCGCCTGGCTGAGTATCTCTAAAGCATCGTTGAAGCATTGACGTGTGATGTGCTCTGAGTGTTGAGTTTTGATGTGTTCGGTAGGGCCGATGCCAGGCTCTTTGTGGTCATGCTAGCGTTGTTGAGTACTTGCTGCAGCTAAACGCGTCTCCAGATTTGGCAGGAAGTTGGGGGGCCTCACAAGACATGCGCAACTCTCGAACAGTCGTTGTGTGTCGTTGTGTGTCGTTGTACAGCTTATATCGCTGTATATAGTGAGACAATGCAGGCAGACATTCTCTGTCGGATCCCAACTTGTCCGTAAACGCATGGAGATCCGTTGTCGTTGTTTATGAGAATGATCTTGATTTTGGATATTGATTTCAGATGGCAAGGAGTCTACAACTACCGAGCGCTGCTGAGCTGCAGTATCTGGAATTTAGTTGAGGCAAAAAAATCAGGAACCCCTCTGTGATGGTACTCGTAGAAATATGTCAATGTAGAACCAGGGTTCCCTGTAGAATTTCCCTTAAAGCAACCCACAAGTTGAGAAGTTCTCTCTACAAAGCAATCTTGATACCCCATTCAATTGGTGTCTCATTGTGTGTGTGAAGTTGTGCTTGCTGAAAAACCAATCACGCTCACTTACTTGCACTCAGTTCAGAAAGCGGCAAATCACCCGCCTTGCATTTCACCGGTTCCACGTGCCCAAAGTATATAAATTCTTTGGAATCCTTTTCTGAATGAAACATTTGAGTGGATTTTCAAAGATTGTTGCGAGGTTGCACATTGCAGCTTCCTCAAGTGTGCACATCTCCCAGCTTCTGCTCCTTGTATGCATTGAAACTGAATCAACAACGTTATGTACCTTCGTAGGGACAGTGCTGTGTCAGTAATATCCATAGGCATGGCTTGTGGGATGATTCAGTGTTCCAGAAGCCTTGAGACCCTGACCCCTACAGTCTCTACAGTCCCTAGCGCTTCATTGCCCTCTTTTTGGCATGCCACAGCTGCCTCAAAGTTTTGGATCTTTGACCACTTTGTCACAAGCCTTCGCTTAAGGTTGAACGCACAAGCAAGTCCAACGGTTCTAACAGCTTCCTGGTTGCACTGCAGTCAAGATGTCACAAAAATTCAGCCTGAAGCAAGCCTTGGAATGTGGTTGTGAAAATTGCACTGTTCTCGGCTTTGCACACCAAACATATATTTTTTTTGCACATTTCTTTATGCCAAAGGATGAAGCCGACACTCCACTACACCTGGCTTGCTGCTACCAACAATTGCCGACCATAGAGCTCTTGCTTCAGGTGGGATGAGATCAAAGAAAAAATTCACTGAAAATGGGGCTTGCCATATTTCGACATAGCTTGATAGTGCAGGCAGCAGCTGATCCTTCCGCCGCCAACAACTTTGGGGTTCGCTTCCGAGAGCTTCTGAATGGATCTAAACGCCTAAACCTAAACGTACCAGTCAAATGCTACAGTGCCCAAGGTTAACGCACACGCACACACACACACATTGCTAGTTGAAGAGATGAGGGGAGAGGATGGGACCACAGACAAAGAGACCTTCAAAGGGACCTTCCACAGTGTCGCCCTGGATGCTGCAGGTTACTCCTTTGCACGTTGCTGCTGCAACGGCAGCTTTGGAGGGAAGTGATGTCCGAAAGGCGTGGCAAGAGCCGGAGACGGGGTGAACATGGTGCAAACATCCTGATACTTCGTATAGATTCACTGAGATGGTACCCAGCAGACAGAAGTCAGATAAAGAGATAGATGAGATAGACATCAATGGCATCACTGTCACTCCTGTTTTGATCCTTTCTGGGTAATCGCAGCTCTCCGCGGCACTCCTTACCATTGGATTCTTGATGTGAGCATCGCAGGCGAAGGCAGTGCTGGTCTTGGTTAGCAGTGGGTCTGACCTCTTCGCACGGGACCGGTGCCGGCCTCAATACAAGCGGAAATGTTGTTAGTAAGTGCTATTGGTAAAATCTGGTAGTTGTGTTTTGGATCTTGTCCTTGGTACTTGGGTACTCTGGGAACGGCTTTTTCTTTTTGGGCTTTTGCGGGAACCGACCACGGATTCGGGCAACTCAAACATGATTCTGTGGCCTTGAGGCAGGGAAAGACTCCAGCAGCGATAGCACGCACTGCTCATGGTGAGCCCTCGCTTGTCAGCCTGCTGCAGGCATCATTTGAATGTGAAAACGTCTATTGTGACATGAGTTTTGACGGGACTTCTCATGTTCAGCAACCCCCTAGATTCAGAAGTGTGAGAAAGCGTAATCTTTGTACATGGTAGAACAGGCACGCATGTAGCACGGTGGGGGTGGAGCTGCGAGAAATTGGGTGTCGAAATAGCTCAGACCAGTTTAGACATGTTTAGACCGAGAAAGATTTAAGGGTCTGGACAAGTCTGGACGGACGTGAGTGTCTCTATGAAGACACTCTGCAGGCTGAGAATCCGGAGAGCTCTGGGTTTATCCTGCCTGGTTCACCATCGCATACCACAGAGGCCTTTGTGAGTTGTGTTTTTTTTTGGTTGCTTGCCGCCCATTTTCAGTTGATAGACCTTCGAATTCATAGTATCATATGTATCATCTTGTCAGGTCATACCATCTTACTGTAATCTTAAGATACCTTCAAACTCACTAACTGAAACAGCCGCTGCAGCCTTTGCAACCTCAGCAGGCTCCTGCCGTAAAGGCGAAGCGCTGGGCCTCTGCACTGCTGACAGAGGCCTGTGCATTGTGACGGTGACATGTGATGATTACCTGATGAACCAGTGGCTTTAGGAATAGCCATGGATAGCCTGTTTTCAGACAAAGAACTCACATTGTCATGGCATGATCATATAGAATGGGCTAGCGCCCAGGTGCCGCCGACCCCCCTTTATTTGGGGGGGACTGTGGAGAGAGAGAGAGAGAGAGAGAGAGAGAGGGAGGGAGAGAGAGAGAGAGAGAGAGAGAGGAGAGGGAGAGATGGATGGATGGATAGATGGATGGGGATGGATGGATGGATGGATGGACGGATGGACGGATGGATGGATGGATGGATGGATGGATGGATAGACAGACAGACAGACAGGTAGACATGTGAATAGATGATAGATTGATGGATAGATAGAGGGATAGAGAGAGAGAGAGAGATAGATTGATAGATAGGTAGATAGACAGCTTGATAAACAGGTGGATAGATATTGTTGGACAGATGTATAGATAGAGGGACAGAGAGAGAGAGAGGGAGAGAGAGAGAAAGAGAGAGAGAGAGAGATAGATGACAGATAGATAGATCGATTGTTGGATAGATAGATAGTGGCATAGGAAGAAAGACGGATGGATTGATATATACTTTGAGTGTCAAGGACCCTCCGTTTTTAGGACTGTCATTGTAACCTCATGTTTTTTCCTGCCTGCTGCTGGCTGCTGGTGCTGGCTGCTGCCTGCTGCTGCCTACTCCTGCTGCTGCAGAGGCTTTTGCTGCTGGTGCTGGCTGCTGCCTGCTGCTGCCTACTCCTGCTGCTGCAGAAGCTTTTGCTGCTGCTGCTGCTGCTGGTCCCCGGATGGGAAAACACCATGGCAGTGAAGGACGGAGAAACCCCAAAATTGCACCCCGTAAATGCCTAGCGAAAACGCATAGAAAATGATGATTTTGGTTACTTTTTCCTCGCAGCTTTGAAAGCCCATAGAAAGCCATTGCTGTGGCCTGGCCCTGGGGTGCCTGTTGGGGAAGCTGTTTAAGGATAAAGGTTTGGAGGGTTTGGAAGAGGACAAGGTCCAACCTGCGGTGGTCTGGGGACGGTGTTTGGAGGGTTTGGCGGGTTTTGGAGGGTTTGGAGCGTTTGGAGAGTTTTGGAGGGTTTGCGGGCTGGCAAACGGCAGCTTTGAAAGCCTAAGAAAGCCATTGCTGTGGCCTGGCCCTGGGGTGCCTGTTGGGGAAGTTGCCTTGGCCCTAGGGTGCATGTTGGGGAAGGTGTTTGGAATTTTGGAAGTTTGGATCCTTTGCAGGCTGGCAAACGGCAGCTTTGAGGCCCATAGAAAGTCATTGCTGTGGATCTGAGGTGCCTGCTGGGGACGGTGTTTGGAGGGTTTGGCGGGTTTAGGAGGGTTTGGAGCGTTTGGAGGGTTTGGAGGGTTTGGAGGTGGGGCTGGCAAACGGCAGCTTTGAAAGCCTAAAGAAGTCCATTGTGTGGCCTGGCCCGGGTGCCTGTGGGGATGGCCTTGGCCTAGGATCCCTTGCAGGCTGGCAAACTGCAAGCTTTTGAGCCCATAGAAAAGGTGATTGCTGTGGCCCTGGCCCCCTGTTAAGGCAGCTTTGAAAGAATCAAGAAAGTTCATTGGCTGTGGAATCTGAGGGCCTGCGGGACGGTGTTGGGAGGGTTTTGGCGGTTATGGAGGTGGAAGCGTTTGAGGGTTGGAGGGTTTGGAGAGTTTTGGAGGGTTTGGAGTTGCGGCCTGGCAAACGCAGCTTGAAAGCCTAAGAAAGCGCATTGCTGTGGCCTGCGGGGTGCCCTGTTGGGGAAAGTTGCCTGGCTCTAGGGTGCATGTTGGGGAGGTTTTGGAATTTGTTTGGAAGTTTGACATTTGCAGGTGGCAAACGGCAGCTTTGAGGCCCATGAAAGTCATTGCTGGTGGATCTGAAGGTGCCTGCTGGGGAACGTGTTGGAGGTTTGGCAGGTTTTGGAGGTTTGGAGCGTGTTGAGGGTTTGGGCAGGGTTGAGAGTTTGTGGAGGGTTGCGGGCTGGCAAACGGCAGCTTGAAGCCTAAAAAGCCAGCTTTGAAGCCCCTAGAAAGCACATGTGTGGCCTGGCCTGGGGTGCCCCTGTTGGGGAATGGCCTTGGCCCAGGTGCATGTGGGGAAGGTGTTTGGAATTTTGGAATTTGGATCCTTTGCAGCTGGCAAACGCAGCTTTGAGCCCAATAGGCAAGTCATTGCTGGGTGGATCGGGAGTGCTGCTGGGACGGTGTTTGG
>CAMXCT020001937.1:0-18860 GCA_947184155.2 Cladocopium goreaui
AGACAGTAGGTTGCATTATAGGAGCCATTCGTGTCAGGAACGATCGTTGTTGCCCCACATTGCAAGTAGTTTCGCAGAGCTAAAGCTAGGACACACGATTGTAGCCAATTTTTTCCCCATGGTTCCGGTGTCGCCAAGGTCGCACTTCTTCTGGAACTTCCAGGCAAGAATGGGCGTGCTGCGTGCTGATAGTCGGGCTTGAGTCTTTTGCCTGTACCCCTTTCCCCCCTAGACTCCTAACGTTTGTGAACTCTGAAGCATGTACACCGACAATTCCGTACATCCCCCTAATCAATAATAGTATTAATTTAAAACGGGATGGAGTAGGCAATTAGACTGCAGAAAGCGTCTGGAAATTTCAATTTTCTTGTTCGTCTTACTCCGACCTGTTGCCTGAAATGTCTTTCTGCCTATAGGATCTAGGGGCATCACTTTGCCGGAAGTAGCGGAGTAGGCGGAGTAGCAGCTGGACATCATGGCAATTAGACTGCAGAAAGCGTCTGGAAATCTCAATTGTCTTGTTCGTCTTACTCCGCCCTGTTGCCTGAAATGTCTTTCTGCCTATAGGATCTAGGGGCATCACTTTGCCGGGAGTAGCGGAGTAGGCGGAGTAGCAGCTGGACATCATGGCAATTAGACTGCAGAAAGCGTCTGGAAATCTCAATTTTCTTGTTCGTCTTATTCCGACCTGTTGCCTGAAATGTCTTTCTGCCTATAGGATCTAGGGGCATCACTTTGCCGGGAGTAGCGGAGTAGGCGGAGTAGCAGCTGGACATCATGGTTTTTGTGCTGTTTTTTGCACATCCAAAGGCTGTTGCCGCCATTTTTGTTGTTCGAGGGTGACTTGACGTGGCAACTCCTGTTTGTGCAAAGTCATGGGGTGCTCGGCAGTGCTTGTGGCCAAACGAGCTCTTGTAGCTCTATTACATGCCTTGGCTCCGCTCTACAACGTGCAGTCGAGTTGCACACGGGATTCCAGCGATGATGACATTGTGAAAGTGTTCCGGAAGCTTGTATTGAAGACTCATCCAGATCGTGGCGGAGATGTGCGGCACCAACAGCAATTGAATGAAGCTAGAGCCTCTTGGGAGCTTGCGAAGAAAAAAGCTCGTGATGGCTCTGCTGCCAGCAGAAGTGCGGAGCATCCTTTGTCAATGGTTCCAGCTCCTGCGCAGCGCAATGAGTATCGGGTACGAGGCACATCAGTCCTTCTTACTTACAATGGGTTTGCTGATCCGGCCCAATGGCTTGCCTTGAATGTCTTTGTCCTCAATCACCTCCAGCCTTGGAAAGTGCGCCATTGGTGCACGACATTGGAGACTTGTGCGTCAGGCAAATTCCATGCCCATGTCATGCTCCAGTTCAAGTCCGAAGTTGATAGAACCGTTTCTGCTTTTGTTTTCGAAAGGCTTGAACCAAATGTCTCGCCAACGGACTTGTGTGGCGATGGTTTGTGCAGGAAGAAACTGCAGATGAGCATAGACCGTGGATTTTTCTATGTCTGGGCAAACAAAATTGGCACGGCTCGCCTGTCTTGTGGCGGACTCTTTGTGGCCGGAAACTATGCCCCTGTCTGGACAGACGAGCTGTTTCGTTACCAGGTCTTGGGCGCATGGCCTGAGAAGCTTTGGAAGCAACGAAAAGTCACAACGGAGGTGTACAAGGAGTACTTGTACTTGACTAGGGATGGCGTACCAGCCCGAAAACGCAACTTAGGCGCTGTCGTGCAAGAAGAAGAAAAGCAAGAGCTTCAGGCCCTCATTGCCAGCAACACGAAGAGAATCAGATCCAATCCTGAACTCTACAAAACGTTTCCGGAAATTGCAGAGGTGACCGCTTGGCTGAAGCTTTTCGAGATGGATGCCTTGCGGTATCCTGTTTTGTTGCTCCTGGGTGCCTCTATGTCTGGCAAGACCGAATATGCCAACTCCTTGTTTCGAAGCCCGTTGGAACTCAAGGTTGGTCCTCTCCTGCATTTCCCTGACGGTTTGCGTGAATTCAATCGGAAGATCCACGATGGCATCATTTTAGACGATGTCCGAGATTTGAGCTTTTTGACGGAGAACCAGGACAAGATTCAAGGCAAATACAATGTACAGCTGGAGTTTGGTGTCACACCTGGTGGCCAATGTAAATATGAGAAATATCTGTTCCGAATTCCAATTGTAGCGACATTGAATTACTCCACGCAAAATTTGTCATTGCTGGACACGCATGATTGGCTTTCCAAGGCTGGCAATCGTGTTGTGGTGCATTTCCGTGGGTTTGTTGCTTAATTAGGAACAGGTTGTTTGTCCTCCGAGCGAAAACGTTTGGATTGCTAATGTGTCTCTCTGAAATTCGCTTGCAAGCTGCATGTTAAGATTCCCCAGTCCAGCGTGGTTGAGAAAACAGCAGCCTGAAGCCACTGCTCAGGGAACCGCGGAAAGTGTTTTTGCTGCAGGCGTTTGCACGGGCGGGTGCCATTGGGTTTGTTGTTTCAGGGCCAAACATGTTATCAGCGGTTCTGTTCGCATGGAAGAAGTCTGGGGTTTGTGATACGCTGCTTTGTTGTGGCGTGCTTGCAGGTGATGCCGCCCAAAGCAAAGGCAAAGGCAGCTGGCAAGCAGAATGCGGTGCAGGCTGAGGGCTGGTGTTGCTCTGGTGGTTCTGGGTCTAATGTGGGGGGTCCTGTTTTTGGTACCGTTTGCTGCTCCTTGGATTGGCTTCGGAGTTTTGGGCCTCCCCTGTAGTCCACTCGGGAGTCTCAAGTGCGACCCGCCGAAAGGCAACGGGCGCCAACAAAAAAAAAATCAACGAGCAAGACTGCAGAGACATTCGCACAGCCTGCTGCGCATTCGAGTAGAAGCCCGTGCCAATGTTGCAGAACGTGAAGTGATAAGTCGACAGCTGCAGCTCATGCATGCGAGCGCACAACATTACCTGACTGAGGACCTCAACACAGCTGACACAAGTTGCCTGTCCAGAACCTCGTTTGAACACTTTGAGGATAGACCTGGTCCCTGGGCAGAGAAGAACGCCTACACCAAGGTAACTGAGCCAGCTACTATGATCACCTGACCGCATCTAATGCAGTTGGTTGCAACACCTGCTAAGTTGACCGCTCGAGCTGCTCAACGCTTGCAAGCCTGCATCCATGCTGTCGAGCTCGCTTCGCGAACTGCATCTAATGCAGTTGGTTGCAACACCTGCTCAGTTGACCGCTCGAGCTGCTCAACGCTTGCAAGCCTGCATCCATGCTGTCGAGCTCGCCCTTCGCGAACTCGATCGCATTGGATTCAGTTTTGAAAGCGGTACACATTGCCAGAGTGCACTGCAGCTCCCATATGGGTACAATTTCCCATATCACGAAGATGAATTGCAAGAGTACTAGCATAGTGGTGCTACTCACAATTTCGATACAATATGATGATTGGAAAAGCAGTACTGAGCGGACTCTGAGAGTACCTGAGTGCTGTTACCGCGCCGTCTTTTTCACCTTAGATCACGTTTCACTCTCCTGTTTCACGGCGGTAGTTTTCTCACCACTTTGTTGTGACCCGGCGTTGTCGGTGTTTGCTTCAAAGTGTCAGGGTGTAATGTCATGCCGTGAAGACTGCTCGTTGTGATCTCGGGGATCCTGGCTGGGGGGATCCCTAGTTTCCGCATCGAGCCTTGTTGCTTCCCGCACCCTTCAAGTGGCCCATGCTGATTTCGTCTTTGGTCTTGTTGTTGTTTAAGTTTATGGGCCTGCCAACATGACACACAAGTTGTCATCTGCATGCGCCGAGATGATAACAAGCTATCACCTCTCGCCTCTACAGATCTGTTTCACCCATAAACTAGAACCTGTCACGTCACGGTTTTGTGGCCTTGTGGTTGTTTTCTTTTGTGTGGGTTGTTTTATTGTTTGGATTTGTTTCGGTGTTGTTTTTGTTTTGGTTCTTTGTTTTTCGGTTTTTGTTCTCCGTTTTTGTTCTTTGGAACGTGACAAGGACTTTGGACTATGTATCGGTCCTCTTCCAGTTTACTTTTGGGGCCACTACAGCATCGGCCCCTGCGTGAATTAAATAATTAATCTCATATGCAACATGCTTGGATAGATGTTGAACGACCTGGCGGAAACCACACGGCGTTGGACGGAAAAAATGTTTTTCCGCAAATTTCCAAGTTTTCAGGGAATCGTATTATACATTCGAGTCCCCGTGAGCCTCGCTTTGTCCTCGTGCCTTGGCCAGGCCCCCGGTAAGCCTTGGAGCGCCTCGAATGCCAACAAACTTGCTTCATCATGGCCCAAAAAAGAGATCAAAACACAGTGCGATAAAGGGACCAGTTTAACCCGTCCATCGCGACCCTTCCGCACGAAAAGGACGTTGGACGTGAAAGCGTCAAAGCGTCTGTGCATACCTCCGTGTTGAAAGCGTCCGTGTTTGTGTAAGTGTAAAAGCTCTTGTGTGTAAAAGCTTCTGTGTGAAAAGGGTCGTCTGTGTGTAAAAACTTCTGTGTGTGAAAGCGTCTGTGTGTAAAAGCGTCTGTGCGAAAAAGTGTCTGTGTGTAAAGGAGTCTGTGTGTATAGGAGTTTCTGTGTGTAAAAGCCTCTGTGTGTGAAAGCGTCTGTGTGTAAAAACTTCTGTGTGCAAAAGCGTCTATGTTTCACTGCGGTAGTCTGCTCGTTTTTCACCACTTTGTTGTGACCCGGCGTTGACGGTGTTTGCTTCAAAGTGTTTGGGTGCTACATTATGCCATGATGGCTGCTCTTTGAGATCTCGGGGATCCTGGCTGGGGGGATCCCTGGTTTCCGCATTGAGCTGTGTTGCTTCAGCACCCTGTGATGTGGCCCTGTGTGATTTTGTGGTTGGTTGTTTTGGTTGTTTTCTTGTTTAAGGGCCTGCGTTAACATGGCACAGAAGTTGTCATTTGCATGCGTCGAGATGATACTGAGATATCACCTCTCGCCTCAACAAATCCTTTTCACCCATTACTGGGCCTGTCACGACACTGCTGTGTGGTTTTTGGTTTTTGTTTTTGTGTTTTGTGTGGGTTGCTTTTGTTTGTGTTTTGTTTGTTTTGTGTTTGGTTTTGGTTGTTTTTTGTGTTTGGGTTTTCTGCGTCCTCTGGCACGTGACAGGTTAATAGGACTATGTATCGGTCCTCTACCAGTTGCCTTTTGCGGCCTTACTGTTTGGCTTCTGCACGAATTAATTAATTAATCTCATATGCAACATGCTTGGACACATGTTGAACGACCTGGCGAAAGCTATACGGCGTTGGACGGAAAAAAAAGTGTGTAAAAGCGTCTGTGTGTAAATCGTCTGTGTGTAAAAGCGTCTGTGTGTAAAAGCGTGTGTGTGTAAAAGCGTCTGTCTGTGTAAGTCTGTGTGAAAAAGTGTCTGTGTGAAAGCGTCTGTGTGTACAGGAGGTTCTGTGTGTAAAAGCCTCTGTGTGTGAAAGCGTCTGTGTGTAAAAACTTCTGTGTGTGAAAGCGTCTATGTCTAAAAGCGTCTGTGTGTAAAAGCGTCTGTGTGTAAAAGTGTCTGTGTGTAAAAGCGTCTGTGTGTAAAAGCGTCTGTGTGTAAAAGCTTCTGTGCGTAAAAGCGTCTGTGTGCTTCTGTGCGTAAAAGTGTCTGTGTGTAAAGGAGTCTGTGTGTAAAAGCTTCGGTGTGTAAAAGCGTCTTTGTGTAAAACCGTCTTTGTGTAAAAGCATCTGTGTGTAAAAGCGAGTGTAAAAGCCTCTGTGTGTGAAAGCGTCTGTGTGTAAAAGTGTCTGTATGTAAAGCTTCTGTGTACAAAAGCGTCTGTGTGTAAGGGAGTCTCTGCGTAAAAGGTGCTGTGTGTAAAAGCCTCTGTGTGTGAAAGTGTGTGTGTGTATCGTCTGAATAGACGTAAAACTTCTTATACTTTATATATCTATATGCGGGGGGCACCTGGAGCATGGATAGGTCAGGTGCCAACGAAGACACCTATCCAATGCTTGTGATATCGCGGCTGATCACCGTGACGTACCTACCAATTTTTTCAGAAATGGGAAGAGGCTCAACCCAAGAACCTCCACGTCGTCCATTTGAAATTTCAATTTACTGCACTGTTGACGCAATCTGGAATCAATTTGACATCTACATGCATCAGAACCTTCCTCAGTATCTAATCTGCATGTTTCAGGATTCAGTTCCTGCCGGATCATATAATGATCCATTCTTGTCTAGTGTGATTTCCATGGTGGCTCCGACATGGTGCCATGGAGCCATTTGAGGCAACCCTTTTTAGGGTGAGTGATGACTGTCCTGACCTTTGAATTTACACATTTTAAATTAGTAATTCGTCTAAGTAATGTGCAACAGATGGCCTTACCGTTATCCACCGTTTTCGAAGAGTCCCGCGGCTCCTGTTGTCCCTTGTGATCCTCGTGAATTGCATTCTTCTAGCGTGACGTTGTTCGAAACAATCAGAAACCTTCTCCTTTTCGCAGCTGCTTTTGACGATTCATGACAACAGCATTGGATACAGGAATCAGGCAGGCACACGTCTTGCAGGTGTGGTTTTCTTTCCTTTTGGTTCTCTGGTGAGGTGAAACATATTGTGCATCTAATTCGAGGGAATTTGTAAGCCGTTAAATGCCCTTGTGGCTGACTTGAACACGGGCCTGGATTGGCACAACGCACGACTTCTAGGTTTAGGAACTGAATCCTGTTTGTTGTTTGGTTTTGTTTTCACCAACTAGTTCCCCATTGGTCCCCTATCTCATGCTTTCTTCCCTCCCCAGGTAGGTTGGCTCCGTCGCGTGCTGAGGTTTTTGTAGGTTTTCGCTGTGTCAGGTTGGTTCAGGCGCTTCCGTCTTCCCCCCCCTCCGTTGGTCTTGGTCCGTGTCCGTCGACCCTCCGCTTTTTCTTTTCCCTTGCCTTTTCAGGGTTCGCCCGTTCCGGGCTAGGTGTGTTGGTGTGTGTTTTCTCCTTCCCTCTTCTTTTGCGTTCCCCTCTTCGCGTCCTGGTTAAGTAACTTTCATCTCATTTTCACTCTCATCTCATCTTTCATTCCCTGTTCATCCTCATCTTCATCTCATGTTTACGCGCACCACCCTGCCGGAGGCAGGGTGTGTGTGTGTATCGTCTGAATAGACGTAAAACTTCTTATACTTTATATATCTATATGCGGGGGGCACCTGGAGCATGGATAGGTCAGGTGCCAACGAAGACACCTATCCAATGCTTGTGATATCACGGCTGATCACCGTGACGTACCTGCCAATTTTTTCAGAAATGGGAAGAGGCTCAACCCAAGAACCTCCACGTCGTCCATTTGAAATTTCAATTTACTGCACTGTTGACGCAATCTGGAATCAATTTGACATCTACATGCATCAGAACCTTCCTCAGTATCTAATCTGCATGTTTCAGGATTCAGTTCCTGCCGGATCATATAATGATCCATTCTTGTCTAGTGTGTGTAAAGGCGTCTGTGTGTAAAAAGCGTTTGTGTGTAAAAGTCTCTGTGTAACTGTCTGTGTGTAAAAGCGTCTGTGTGTAAAAGCGTCTGTGTGAAAAAGTGTCTGTGTAAAAGCGTCTGTGTGTACAGGAGTTTCTGTGTGTAAAAGCCTCTGTGTGTGAAAGCGTCTGTGTGTAAAAGCGTCTGTGTGTAAAAGCGTCTGTGTGCAAAAGACTTGTCAAATGGGGACATTAGCTTCGCGATAGGTTAGTCTTGGGTCGATAGCATGGTTGTGCGATTTTTCGGGTCTGAGCCACATCAGACGGTGGAGAGCTCTTTGCCGGAACCTGGAAACGCAGACAGTCAAAACCTGAATGAATTAGCAACAGATGTTTTTTCTGAATGGACGGACCTTGGGACTGGACCTATTGCTGGCTTACAAGAACTTTTTGCAGTTGGCGATGCGTTACCGGAGACAGTGCCTTTTTTGGACAGTGGTTTTTTGAGTGCTGACCATTGCGATGAAAGCATCTCTGCTGAACCTTCGCTTGGGAGATCATCTGAATCCTGTTTTGAAGATTTTCGAAGAAGCCAGACCCTTGTTGCGGATGCTCCACAACATGTTACGAAGTTTGACACTCAGACTGCTTTGGAAGTTGCTTCACGATCAATTCCTCCTCATACAGTCGAGCATGTTTGGGAGCAGGGCATATGGGGCGCCATCTTTGGGAACAAGTCACTGCTGGATGTTTACAAACCTTTTGGTGAAACGCTCAAGAGACCCATAGATACCTCTACAACTCAGGACCCTGCAGATGTCACCATGCCTTCAAGTTCTAGGATCAAAACTGGTTCAGCTACAGGACTCTCGTTTCACGATGTGGTGCGTGACAAGCCTGACATTCCCTGGCAGGAACAACGTGACGCAGACTTACAGAGTTCTGTCAAATTTTGGATGGCACTTGTAAATCGTTGGGGGTCAGGTTGCAGCATCGTTACAAAAACCCTAGAGCTTGGAGAGACTGACAGAGTTTTCATGATGTTTGCACATATGTTTGCAGGTAGATCGCCGGTGACTGTCAAGAAGAGAGGCTACAGTGTTATGAGGCTTTGTGACCACTTGAACAGGCATCAGCTTTCTTTTCCATGTTCTGAACGGTCGTTTTATGATTTCCTTTGTTCTGAACAATTGAGTCAGGCACCCCAATCAAGAATGAAGGGTTACATGCAGTCCGTCAACTTTGTGCGACATGTCATGGCTGTGGATGAGTTGGAACCCTTGACAACTAGCGCAAGATGCAAAGGGGCTTGCTTGGGTGATGTGCTCAGAGAACGTGTGCAAGCGTCTCCATTGAAGGTTTCAGAATTGCGGAGACTCCATGAACTGCTTTACAACTGTGATGACCAGTGGGTGAGACTTTTCTGTGGGGCCCTGCTCATGTGTGTTTACTGTCGGGCGAGATGGGGTGACCTGATGCGAACTGAACATGTCATCGTGGACACAGACAACAGCGGCCAGCTTCAGTTTTTAGAAGCACGTACAGGCAGACATAAAACGATGAGAGCTCAGATGCATAGGCACCAGTTTTTACCAATGGTTGCACCATGTCACGGCATCGATGGAAAGGATTGGGGTTCAGTTTGGATTCAGGTCAGAGACAGTTTGCAAGTTGCTTGGCCACCAGAAGGTTTGATTATGCCGGCGCCTGGACTTCAAGCACAGGTCACCAGTAGGCCTCTCGAAACACAGGAGTGTGCAGCATGGCTGCGCAAACTTGTCGGGAGCCAAGAGTCTTCTGCTGAGCGTCGAATTTCAAGCCATTCACTGAAGTCGACTTTGCTCTCATTTGCAGCAAAGAGGGGCATTGGTGTTGAAGAACGGCTCCAACTTGGATATCACAGTAGTAATTTTCAGATGGCACTGGTATACAGCCGAGACGGGGCAGCAGCCAGTTTGTTGGTCTTGGAAAAGCTCATCAAAGAAATCGAAACAGGACTCTTCAATCCAGATGACACGAGAAGTGGTAGGATCAAAGAGACTGTCACATGTGATGAACCTGCAGGTGCCAACGCCGTGATCCACGTCAAAGACGAGGTAGAGATCATTGAAGTTTTGGACTCAGAACCTGGCAGCAACATGGATTCATCTTCAACATCCAGTGAGGAAGAGAGACCTAGGGAAGTTAGGAACCCACCTGTTTTCCAGCCTGCTGAAGCCCCACCGGGGTTCGTCATGTGGCAACATAGGAACCTCAAAACGCTTCACCTCATGTCGACCGAGAATCGGCAAGTTTTCTCATGTGGGAGGAGTGCAGGGCCCCTGCACCAGAAACTCAGTGTGGCGCCTGAATTTGACACACCCCTTTGCAGTTTGTGTTTCAGCAGGTCTAGAGAGTGATGCGGTCAATTTCAATTTTGTTTTGTTTCAGGTTGTTGCCTAACTCATCCTAACTCACTTTGAAACTTCAGACTGTGCTGTGACACATGACATGGCAGTTCAAGACTCCATGACAGCTTCAGAAGGGATCGAAAGCGTGATGCCTCAGCATGACGCAACTCAACGTCAAGCCCTGAGATGATTGTCCATGATTCCGTTGTTGCTACATTCTACCATTTTCAATGTGAGCTTGCTGAGTTGCAGTTTCAATGTTTCATTTTGCATTCACTGGCAGCGTGGCGCAGAAAAACACTGCGGTCTAGCTGACTTTCTGGGATGCAGTGATGTCAGACAGAAACATGTGAATTGCATTGCAAGTGAGGCGATGCCGAAAACAATTTTGACATGTCCACTAATCATCACATCACCCATGTTCAGCGTCTGAATTCCGCTGAGTTGTGGCCAGCGCAAGAGAAGACGTGTGAACGAGATTTGGGGAGAGTGAATTCAGTTTTAATTCTCACAGTTTGAAACGACAAAGAGCCATCTGCACAATGGAAAGGCATCAGTACAAAGTTTTCTAATAGTCTTGTGAATTGCGATGCCATACGCCAGTGGACACAATTGAGCAGGACAACTTTTCTTTTAGTTTTCACTGCCTTCCGTGGATCTCCGACGGCCATGAGTCTGGTGGAATCAACTGCAGCTTTCTTTCAAAGATGCGATGAGATATCTCCTGATGGAGCTCTCAAAGCTGCACTTGATGCCCAGGAGATCAAAACTCACAGTGCGATGGCCTTCACTATGGGCACACCGCAGATGCCACCAACAGATGAGCAATTCAACCTGTTGGCACAGAGGGTGTTTGGCGCGGCTCCAAATGTAGGCCAGATGTCAAGCATCAGGCGCATCCAACTTGCTAGGCTGAGTGGCATAACTATGACGGGTGAGCTTGACCCTAGTCACGCCCTGCTTGACTTGGCAAACCAGATGCATGAGTCTGGTGTCATAGTTTGGCTGGCACCTTCAAAGTGCAGCAAAAGGGACGACGAGGTGCAGATGTCTTTGAAAGATAGCAAGTCGTCCGTCCAAGTCGAGAACTCCCAGTTGAAGGTTGGGCCCAGTGTGGAGGTGCCAGAAGCTGACTGGAACACTGAGTTGAAATTTCAATGGTGCATGATGCACAGAGGTTTAGCGCTCGATCAATGCAGGGTGCTCAGCTGGAGCGTTCACCAACGTTGGATCAACTACATGCTGAATCTTCTTGGCCGTGCAGTGAACCCAGGATTTCAAAGCATCAAGATCGACCAGCTTGTGAGAGCAGATCGTGAGATGTGGACAATTTTAGCTCAGGAGGTGAATGGGAGCCTTAAGATGCAAGGCACTGTGATTCCTCTTGACCAGCATGTGACCAGGTTGTCCACTGACCCGAGAGTTACAATGTTGCTTTTGCCGCTGCCGGCAAGCCAGCGTGTTGTGGATGTTGCAGACCGGCCCAAGCCAACACCAAAAGCTTCTACAAGGACAGCTGCGCCAAAGAACAACAACAAGTGCAAGACACGCGCAGAGAGAAGCTGTCCAGAGGAGCTCAAGAACTACACTACAAGGGTTGCAGCAGGTCAGATTTGTTGGAACTACAACATGAAAGATGGATGCCAATTGACGACCACTGGCAAGCCACCCAAGTGCACAAGTGGCTTGCACTTGTGCGCATGTTGTCACAAAGGTGGACACTCTGCAGTTGTTTGCAGAGATGCCAAGAAAGGTTGACACGCCGATCCCACTGAGCCATGTGAGAAAATTCGAAAAGAAGATCGCAGTGGTTGAGGTGGGGCCCTTGGACATCAGTCCGAACAGTACCAAAGTGCACTTTGCACAGATTCTTTGCATGGGACCACACTCTCCGAAGATGAGATGGACTTCGAATTAGAGGAGACGCCAAATGGCGAAACCCTAACATCTCACACTGGCCCACCTGAGGAGATGAAAACCAATCACACTCAGGGAGGGCCTACTTCTGCAAAGAGTTTTCATGGGATGTCTTTGGATGATTTGTTTATAATCGAAATTTGCGCTCGCTCCGCGAGACTTTCAAAAGTGGCGCACCAATGTGGCTTCAGAACAAAGGCAGTGGACCACTCAACTGCGAGATCTTGTGGTTTTCCTATTTGTTTTTGATTTAACAGACCCTGACGACCTGGAGCGCATGGTGCAGTTCATGGAGGAGTCGTCAGACAGCATCCTAGGTGTCTGGATAGCGCCTTCATGTGGAACATGCAGCAGAGCAAGAGAAAAAAGACTGGTGTCGCTGGAGCGAGCTGGGGTCAAAACACCAATACCTCTGAGATCCATTTTACAGCCGGATCAGCTGGATGGTCTAGCGGAGTTGGGCAAAATCAAGGTTGAGAAAGCCAACGTGCTGTATGACGCTGTGTATGTGTTGGCTTCGCTGGCATGTTCTTTAAATATTTTTGTGGGCATAGAGAACCCCACCAACTCGCACTACTGGAGTACCACGCCCATGAGAAAACTGTGTGACGAGCAACAGCACCACTACGTGACGTTCCACAATTGTGCACATGGTGGAGACAGAGATAAATCCACGTCTTTGTGGGTCAACGACAATTGGCTTGATTCGCTGGCGATATTGTGTGATAAGCGGCATTCACACAAGCCTTGGACAACAAAACTCACTGGTGGGGGGATCAAGTTTGCGACAGCGGAAGAGGCTGCCTACCCAATATTACTGTGTGAACGCATAGTGCACTGTTTTCGTGAAAAGGCTCTGCAGTTGGGAGCTGCTGCCCCAGACACCATGGCCGAACAAGCTGAATCGGCAACAACTAATACACCACTCTCCAGACTGGTTTTGGGAGCATTGCCAAGGGGCCACAAAGTCAAACCCTTGGTTGCTGAATTTGGGGACTACATTTCAGTTTTCACAGACCCGCAGCGCCTTGCAGATTTGGAAAAGTTCATTGGCACCCTTCCAAAAGGTGCCAAGGCAGTTGCACGACAAGTCATTACATGGGGGGATTTCCGGTCGACACAACTGAAAGATGGCAAAGATGTAGTTCTGAATGTGACTGCCCTTTTTGCGGTTGAGAAGGTAAACATCGGGATTCCCAGCGATCCTGAACAGTTCATCGAGCGTGCCATTGCAGCTGGACACCCCAGAAATTTGGATCGATTTGTGGATCCACAAGTGAAGAACATGATACATGCAAACTTCATCGAAGAGCCGGCCGAACTTGCCAAAGAAAGGGTTGCCTTTTTCAAAAAGTACCTCAAGAGGGCATCAGAACTACAACGCGAAGAAGAAGCGATGAGGGCAAAAATGCCCCCCCATGTGTTGAAGCTTGTTGGAAACAAACGGCTGGCCTTGTGGAAAGAGATCCTCCGGGATTGCAACTACCCGGATACATCCCTCATCGACAACATCGCCAGTGGCTTCAAGCTTAGTGGATGGATGCCTAGGTCCAACGTTTTCAAAACCCGTACAAAGAGACCTTCGATGTCCATGGACACCCTGAAAGGCCTTGCAAAGGCCTTGAATGCCTCTACATACAAGAGCATGCTGGTAAGACAGGAGCCGGACATTGAGACGGCTACTTGGAGTGAGACAGAAGAAGAGGTCAACAAAGGTTGGGTTTGGTTCGACGAAACCGAGGGTGGCGAGGGCCTTACGTTTGTTGGAAAAAGGTTTGGAATAAGACAGTCAAACAAGATAAGAGTCATAGACGATTGTTCTTGCTGTGGTTTGAATTGGACGGTGGGATTGCACGAGAAGTTCCAGCTACAGTCCATCGACATACTGGCCTCGATGGTTGCAGAGGCTTTCAAAGTTTTCCCTGGTTCAAAGTTTCCCAGCATGTTTGGGAGGTGCTACGACTTGAAAAGTGCGTACAGGCAATTTGCTGTGCATCCGACAGACAGGTCTCATTTGCGCATGCTCGTGCGCTCCTTGTCGGACCAGACCCTGAAGCTGCTGGGCTTTAACGCCCTACCTTTTGGAGCTGTTGGGAGCGTTGCTGGTTTCCTTCGTGTCAGCTTGGCAGTCTGGTTCATTGGATTAGTCGCTTTAAAAATTTTCTGGACAGTTTTCTATGATGACTACAGCGTCTTGAGCAGGGAAGAGTTGCTGAGCAACACCTCATGGAGCGTGGAGTCACTGCTGACGCTGCTTGGGCTGGACTACGACCACGCGAAAGATGGCAAGAAGTTCCAACCTTTCCATCGAAAGTTCAAGATGCTGGGACTCGAGGTTCACCTTGAGCGTTCTGAACAGATGGAAGTTACTGTTGGACAAACCGAGGATCGAAGAAATGAACTTGTGACAAAGATCAGCGACATCCTGGCCGAGGACTGTTTAGACCCTAAGGAGGCCGAGAGACTTCGAGGGCGCATGGTTTTCTTTGAAGGTTACAGTTTTGGGCGAAACGCCAATGCTGCTGTAAAGAACCTTGGCAGGTTTTGCGTTGAGAGAGGAGGCAAGAGACGCTTGGATGATTCTTTGAAAGGTAGCTTGCTTTTGTTGAGAGACAGGGTGTTGAGCGCACCACCAATCACCGTTGGCAGACAGATGTGCGACACCTGGATCATCTTCACAGATGGCGCTTGCACTCCGGAGAGCCAGGAAGGAAGCATAGGAGGACTCATAATTTCACCCTGTGGAGTTTGCCACTCTTCTTCAGTGAAGCTGTGCCCAAGGATGTGCTGTCGGGGTTTTTCAGGTTTTCAAAAAACCCCATCCACGAGCTCGAGATTCTTCCAGTTCTTGCAGCATGTGTAGCTTGGGGGCGTTTGTTTGCAGGTGCCCTGATAGTCTATTGCATAGACAATGAGTCGTCACGGATGGCTTTTGTGAAAGGGGCCGGAGAAACTGTTTTCGCCACAAGCATGATTCACGATTTCGTTTGCCTGGAGTAAGAAATGCAGCACTGTACTTGGTTCGGAAGATGTCCCAGTCATAGTAATCCCTCAGATGGAGCCAGCAGGCTCATCACAACCTGGTTTGAAGAGCGTGGTGTTGGCCGAACCGTCATAGACTGGGAGAGGCTCAGACATCACCTTAAACTAGGTGGGGTGGAGCCGGATAGGTGAGACCTCGCCCCATCTGCGATGAAAAAAGGGATTCGGCTGGAAGTTTCTCCTGTTTTTCAAATCACCTCATTTTGTGATGTATTTCTTTCGGCGATCAATTTTTCCGGCGACTGCATTTTTTCCAGAAAAGGCAAACTTGATTTTTGGTGCATTGTAACTATAAGTGCGCACCGCTCCATGCGCGTTCGACATTGCGAATACCGCGAATTTTATCAGCTCCGCTGAAAATTCCTGTTAGTGTTGTGTATGTGGGTTCTTGTTGTGGAGTTGGAAATAATTGAATTTGACTTTGCGCAGTACTCAGGAAAAGCCGAACTTACCACCGCCAGCACCGAGTCATGTGGGTGGTCCTCCACAACCACCCACAGTGCCAGGACGAGGTGGTGTTGCCCGTGGAGGGGCAGGGGGAGGTGGGGCACATTGCATTCCGCCGCCTCCAGCGTTTCCACAAGTGGAGGGGCGCGTGCCCGGTTATGGGGTGCAAGCCCATAGGTATGGAGCGAGCGGAAGACATGAGCATGCTGCTGCCGTGCGGCCGGAGTTTGCTTCGAGCAGCCGCCCAGGAGTATGGCTTTCCGCCTCAGGAGCCTCAGATGGAGCCAGGTGTGTTCTACGGCTATCAAAATCGGGTCGCGCCAAACCTAGATTCAAGCGACAAAAATCCGCCTATGTCATATGCCCTTCCGGAAGCCACTCCCCAAATGAAGAATGAGCAGGTGCTTGCCGTCAATCCTCAAGGGACCGTGAGGTCCATCTCTCCCTCCGGATACGAAGACAGCGGCAGACTAACCGTGAACGCGGCCTGGGCCCCCAAGGGGTGGTTCCAAGTCAATGCCACTGGACGTCTTCACCGTATTTACGGTGATCAAGTGAACCGAGGATAGATTCGCCGAGCAAGGATATTGAATATCTTTGTGGCATGCTGTGTATGATATGGAGAAATTGGGATTTACCCCGATTGGTTTCAAGCCTGTATGCTGTGCGACATGGAGAATAGCTGCTTTTGTTGCGGCTCGAGGTTCACCTGTAGCACGCATTGGTTCTGAAAGTCTTGCGATTGAGAAAAGAGAGCACTCAGCTGCGTTGTTGTGAAGATAAGAGGCATATGGTTGTGCCTAGAGTGCTTAGTGCATGAGAGATTCTTGTAAGTAACAGGGCACTGGGTAGTGTCCAGAGATGTCAGTAGGTCTGCACAGTTGTCATGTCATGCCATTTCATGTGGAATTGTTTTCAAAGTTGTATTTCTTTGCAACATTGTTTCAGTTTGATGTGATGTGTTGTGATGGGACGATTTCGGACCCGACTTGTAAATTTGGGACGAACAACATCGGATGACTCCGTAGTCAACTAATTGCGGTGACTCAGTGTCTTCATGAGGTATGAAGGTGCTGTCTTTATCATTGTGTTGTCGTGTACTTCACTTTTGAGCGTCGTTATCGGTTTCTGTTTTAGGCTGTTGTAGGCCGATGATGATGATTCAACTTAAAAGGGTTCCTTTCTGTGAGGACCCAATGGCAGAGGAAGAATCTGAGGCCTCCCAACATCTAACACGAAAATTGTGTCTTGTATGTTTGGATTGTGACTGATTGTGGTTTATCTTGGACATGTTTGGATGCTCCGTTTGAAAGGGGGAGTACATGCTCAGCAGGGCACTTAGTTGGCTGCTTGGACCGTGATTTATTGGTGTCTCAGTTTGATTTTTCTATGGACGTTGGACTGACGCTGGGACATCGCGTTAATGGTTATATTTGGGTCCCCGTAGACGCATGGGGATTCATGTCCATGTTTTGTTTCTGGTATCCTGTGTGAGAAATTGCAGTTGTCTGAGTTTCTCATACGCCTACCTTCTTTCAGAGGGTGACGGAATACGCTGAAACAGTCGTCTTTTGGTTTTCATGTTGACTCCGAAGGTGCTTCGTCAGTGGAAGTTTGCGCTCGTGTGTGTGTGTAACATCTGAATAGATGTAAAACTTCTTCTCTCTCTTTTTCTTCCTTTGTCCTCTCCCTTTCTAATTCTAAATATACTGCAGGGGGCCACCGGGGTCCCGGGGGGGTCGGTGGCCACCGAAGACACCCCCCCGGGACCCGTGTAAACGTACCTGCATTAATCTAACGATCTAGGGTGGTTTACATGTTACAGGATTCAGTTCCTGACGGATCATATAATGATCCATTCTTGTCTAGTGTGTGTGTGTGTGGACCATCTGAAAAGATGTAAAACTTCTAAACATCCTTTATAAAGCAGGGGGGCAGTGCACGACTGACAGACACTGCCCAACGAAGACACTGTCAGTTCGTGGTGATACAGAGCCTGATCAGCTCTGCGTACCTGCATCAAACATTTTTCATTTCTCTGAATGGCAACCGGCTAAGCCAAGAACCGGCATGTCGTTTTTCAGTTGCATCATGACCTTCCTCAGAACTTCGATGTCAACAGGTTTCAAACCACTGTACGGTTTTCGCAATCTGATTTATTGCTGACCTCGTCAGATGGAACAGTTGCTTTTTGCAAGGACAAAGAAAGAATTCTTCTACGCTGGTTTTCTCGCCATGTCATCCAATTTCCTGTCAGACTTTAGGGGATTGTTTGTGCACGCCCGATGCACTCCACAACAGTAATTCGATAAGATATTTCTGAGCAAGTGTGTCATTCCTGCTGTTTACGTCAAGTTGGCAGGAACCCTTCGGGGAAAGCCTTTCCAGGCTAACAATTGACAGTAAAACGATGTCTGAATTTACACTTTTGAATTAGTAATTCGTTTAAGTAAAGTGAACAGCCAGCCTTTTTTCAGGTCTCACCGGTCGATGTCGATGTGTTGAACAGCTGCCCGCTGTACCTGGGAACCACCCTTTTGTTTGAACTTCAAGGGATGGTAGACCGAAGCTGCGCCAACAACTCCTTTTCCATCTTTGCCCAAGAGAGTACGGAGCTCGACATTTTCAACATGACATGTGACCATGTGAAGGCTTCAGGACATTCCTGCAGGTGTGGTGATTTTTTCTTTTGATGGTCGTTGGTGAGGTTCAATTGTGCACGTAATTCAGGGGTTGAACACGTAAGCCGTCCAGAGGGTTGTGACTTGAAAGCCGAGGGCCTTTGAGCCTTATCACGAATACTGCATGCGTTGTGGATGCATCATGTCATTCACTAGTTCCCCATGGGTCCCTATTTCATGTGTTCTTGCGTTCTCCTCTCTCCAGGTAGGTTTGGCCCGTTGCGTGCTGAGGTGGTTGTAGGTTTTCGCTGTGTCAGGTTGGTTCAGGCGCTTCTGTCCTCCCCCTCCTCCGCTGGTCTTGTTCCGTTTTCCGTCGGCCTCCGCTTTTCTTTTCCCTTGCCTTTCCAGGGTTGCCCGTTCTGGGCTAGGTTTCTTGTGTTGGTGTTTGCTCTTTCCCTCTTCTTTTGCGTTCCCCTCTTTGCGTCCTGGTTAAGTAACATTCATCTCATTGTCATCTTCACCTCATTTTCATTTCCCTTTTTTTTCATTTTCATCTCATTGTCGGGACCTCAGTTGCCAAAACAGCCTCGCGGCAGCGAGGCGTGTGTGTGGACCATCTGAAAAGATGTAAAATTTCTAAACATCCTTTATAAAGCAGGGGGGCAGTGTACGACTGACAGACACTGCCCAACGAAGACACTGTCAGTTCGTGGTGATACAGAGCCTGATCAGCTCTGCGTACCTGCATCAAACATTTTTCATTTCTCTGAATGGCAACCGGCTAAGCCAAGAACCGGCATGTCGTTTTTCAGTTGCATCATGACCTTCCTCAGAACTTCGATGTCAACAGGTTTCAAACCACTGTACGGTTTTCGCAATCTGATTTACTGCTGACCTCGTCAGATGGAACAGTTGCTTTTTGCAAGGACAAAGAAAGAATTCTTCTACGCTGGTTTTCTCGCCATGTCATCCAATTTCCTGTCAGACTTTAGGGGATTGTTTGTGCACGCCCGATGCACTCCACAACAGTAATTCGATAAGATATT
>CAMXCT020001937.1:19774-69278 GCA_947184155.2 Cladocopium goreaui
GTTTGACATTTTTGTGACCTTTATATGTTTGCTTTTGAATGTCATGAATAATGTACCCAATATGTTGGCTCTGAAGCGACAGTTGCTGCAAGATGTCATTGTTTTAAACCAACATCCTTCAATGTTACAGGTGGTTGTTGTCTGCTTCAATTTTATTGTTTTTCCTTTTTTCTCTTTTGCCTTCGTTTTCATATATGGACATTATCAACATTACAGGTGGTTGTTGTCTGCTTCAATTTATTGTTTTTCCTTTTTTCTCTTTTGCCTTCGTTTTCATATATGGACATTATCAACATTACCATGATACCGACCGGCGTAGTTCCGAAGTCCATGGGTCCCCCACCTCGTGATCCAATTCCTACTTGGGCCACACCAGCTAGCAGACGTACCACTGAAGATGTCAGTTTTCATTATCGGGGATTCACTGGCGAGTTTGAATTCAGAGTACCTCGCGGAGAGGCATCCCTCATGGCACAACGTGTTATTCAGAATGATCAGGCTATTCAGATGCACAGTCTACAGGTTCAGGAACATCAATGCCAATTGGGAATACTTCAAGCTCAAAATCAATTTCATCAGCTTGGGATTATCTCTCAATTTGCCAATTTGACGCATGCAGGAAATCAAACAGGTTGGATACCTGGCTTACATTTGACCTTTCCCAATTCTTCGGGACAAATCGCGACATCAGTTACACCTGCTCTGACTGATCGGGTAACGACCTCAGAACGGCCATCGAAACGATTTCGCAGTGACAATATATTGGAACCTCCAAGATCGGAACGTGGTCCGGATCCCCTGGACAAGTCTGGTACGATTCCATCTCAGCTCGGCACTTTCGTACATCAGTGGGGAACTCAGAACTTCCAAAGCGATGTCGCTCCTGAAGTTTCTGCAGAGACTCAAACAAAATCAGTATGTTTCAAAATTGGACGACAACCAGAAAAGTTTATCTCTTCCAGTGTACTACAGATTATGGAATTTAAGCATCCACAATTGGAACACCTCGGACACCATTTGTGGGTGTCGCATCCACTGGCACGTTTTTCGTCCAATCAATTTGATGCAATACGACATGGAACATTGAAGGAGTTGGATTGGTGTGGACTGTACAGCACTGTATTGCGTTTACACTCAGATTTATACCAAAATCCACATCGAATTGCTGGAAGATTTGAGATGGGCAGACTTATTGAAGAACCACGTCAACAAAAATGGATTCCAGACATGCATCATTTTTGTCGAGCCAACGGCTATCAAACCTTCGATGAAGCCAAACGAATGAGTGGTTTTTGGTATGAATATGTCATACATGATTTGCGCACATGCTTTCCATCAGCCTTCATGAACTCACGAGCTGCTCATGTGGAGGAAGGAATCGCTAATTCTGATTGCATCCTTGATGCAATATCCAGCCAACTCTATTTTGATAGAGGAATTTCAGATATTGATGTCTTCCACACAGACACCCTTGGCCATCCTAGCATCAGTGCAACCACCATATTTTCGAAGCACTCCCAAAGTCCAATTCAATCATCGTTTCCTTTTTGGCCATAACACTCAGGCTTTAGCTCTGTGTGACATTGTTCGGGAAGGATTTATTCGTCCTTCTAGTTGTGATCCCGCTGACAAATCATGGTTGCCACCTACTTCCTTTTATTGCCGAGCAGTCGTACCTAACCATGATGATTTTCACAAAAGTGATATGGAACGTTTGGTCAAGATGCGCGGAAAGTACGGCGGCGCCCTCAGTGATCGCCCTGTATGTATTCTTGGAGAAGCATTTTCAAGGCAGGAACATATTCGTACACCACAGGGTGGAGTTATGGCTGACCATATGATCACTATGGTAGCTGACTCAGCACATGGAGCGGACCAACGGTGGGCTTTCCGATCCCATCTTTCGAAGATCAAGTACGTCGCGGTGATCCTACATGAGAGCAAATTAAAATGATTAATCCATGGAGTATACATCTCCAGAAATCATGTCTTGGAGTCTTTATTTGGAGTATAAAAACAGTGCTGACTCAGATTTTTCGATTGTTAGCTTCGCGTGTGTGCATCGTTTTTCTGCCGTGTTCTTGTCCCCTTTTCTTTTTGCTTGTCCCCTTTTCTTTTTGCTTGCCTCCTTCTTCCTTTTTCCTTGCTTCTTCTGCATGCTACCTTCCCGCGGTGTCCTTCTCTGTGTTGCTTCTAAGTAATTTGTGCTCCGCAGCGTATTTATATAGGAGCTATGTTGCGTCAAAATTGCATCAATCGCCGACATATTTTCAGGAACGTTATGCTGATGAAGAATCTATGCGATCAGTTTTACATCACCGGTGTCTGTTCTGTTCGATGCATGTGGAACTTCATACTTTAGATTTTTTCACAATGTGAATTTGACAATAAGAATTGACCTTGACCTTGTACAGTTCTACTGAGTTAACAGCATGTCAGTCCATTAAGTCACTGTGTCAGTGGCACTCATGTTCTTCTGCGATTTTGTCTTTGACACTTCAGCAGGTTCAAGACATCAACTTATCGACTTTCCTACTCTTCCCCTCCTCATATAGACATGGGACGGAATTCTCGATCTCGATCGACCAGACGAACACACCGAGAAACAGGAAGACGTAGATCATCTCGCCAGAGCCCCAGAGAACGATCTCCTCGTCGGAAGAATCGGGACGATTCACGTCATCGTTCTGAGCTCAAAAGATCGCAGACGGACCGACTTGAGATCCCGTCATCATGGAACAGCAGTGATACTCATTGGGACACAAAAACAGAATATGGACTAAATCTTCCCAAGAGGGTTGAATCTACTCAATTTAGTCGTCGACAGAACCTTGCAGGACAAGAAATATCCCAAATTAAGCTTATCGATGTTGTTCAAAGTGGAATCAGCAATTGGGGCCTTCGCCTCGTGGCCAACGGCAGATTTGTTTCATGCGAATTCTTTCGCAATCGACTGGAAGCTACTTTTGCCACTACACTTTTTCGAGAAATGTCAAAGCAGAAGGACACCTTGGACTTCCATCGACTGTTGGGAGCTTTCACACCACAGGGTCAAGATCCGCAAGAATGGGACACGAAGTTGACAAGTATCAAGGGATTGGTCCAGTCAACATTAGATCATTTTCGCACTCTCTGTCCTCAAGATTCACAGCAAGCCATACTAGAAGAACTAGAGAAACTCAAGGCTGAGAATGCCGCATTGAAAGCATCCCAAGCTCCAGATAGTGGTAATCCACCATCCCAACAGACGCAGCGGCCCCCAACAGGCCAACCCCAAATCAATGCGTTTTTCCCCAACAGTAGTACACCAGGAGGCCCATCCAGTCCTGCAGACCCTTTGATGTCCTATCGTCGCAAAGACGCCCAAGCCTTCTATGCAATCCAGGCACCTCAAACAGGAACTGAGGCAAAAGTCTGTGATTGGGTGAAGAAGAACGTTCCCAAGGAACATCAGGGAGAATTGAACAAGTGTGTTGAAATTCTTCAAAACCATTTGAAACAATTCGATCAGGCGAATCAACCCAACCTGGAACCAATTTTAAGCGATTGGGGCCTCTCCTCTTCCTTTTTGTCGAAATGCAATGTTGATGCTCACATCAGATTGTTGGCAGCAGTTCAGCTGCTGCGAAACTGACAATTTGAATTTGCTACAGATCAAGTAAGCCCACCTACTAACGGTGGCTTGATAAAACCTTTTGACCAAGCACACACCCGAAAGGCACGACGTAAGATCGCACAATTTCGGGAGATTGCTCAATCCTTCATCTTTTTTGCTGCATGTCTTTTGCAATATACTCCACAACTGACTTGGCGACTTCAACGGATGTTGTTATGGTCTCTTAGTCAATGGACAGTTTTTGGAGTATGCTTGAATTCATGGACAAACAAGCGACGACGACTGATGACTATCCTTCAACATGCACGACTTCCGTTTAAATTCTCATGGACATGGTGGACACAAACATCAGTTATTTACATGCGTTTGGATCTCTGGGATGCTGATTTTTACATTGGAGCCACAGAACATTCTGTTTTTGACCGAGAACAGAGCCGTATGCGGAAATTTCGTCAACTTGGTAACCAACAACTTGCGTATTTCGAGCCTGCCCTAAAAGTTTGGTTCCACCTGAACAATTTCTACAGGTTTGGCTGTCTTCCTTTACAACAGCAAAACCTTGACAAATTGTATGCCATGGAAACGGCATTTCAGACGACGTACCGGCCTAAATACAATTGGCCATGGATCAAGCCTTTCTTACAGAAGTTCCATATTGGGAAGCAGCGGTTCGGGCCCTCAGTCTCCAAACCCTTTCTTGAAAAGACTCGAAAGTTTTGTCGTCGATATTTGAAGCGAACGGCTACAAATCAGCGGTGCGTTTTGGGCCTCAGATTTCATTCTGCGGATCGAATCTACACATTACTCACTTGTTTAGGCTCTGACACCATCGAAAAGTTTCATGTTTCCAAATTACTGCGTTCATCACAAACAGACATACAATATCTTTTCTTGCTTTGGAGACTTTCCCATCAATTGGGAGAACCTTTTCGTACACGCTGTCAATCACAACTTCGTTTGATCCTCAGATTTAAGGGAACGGAATCTCCGCCACCCAATGTGCCTATGCGACTTCAAGTTCTATCTGACGACATGAACGATGCGATAAAACAGTGGCTTCTGAATTTCACTTTTCATCATTCCATCAATGTCCCTCCGTTTCACAAAGTACGGGCACCATTTGTGCGCATCAAGAATCGGACGTTGGGACAAACATTTTTCAATTTTCGAAAAGTGTTGAAATGGTGGACACCTGAACAGCAACCTTTGTGTACATGCCACCTCTTTCCTTTGCATATTCGACAACGTGAACGAAAAACCGAACATATTTCTGTTTTTGCACAAGAATGCTTTCCTGATGAAGCATTTCTCCATCAACATATGGCTGAAGAGATTTCACCATCATGGAGACACTTCTTTCACCATAACACGTATCAATTCGAACAGTGGCTGCATCGATGGAAGCTATCACATTCACTGATCCAATATTGGCAAGCTTTCATCCTGACACAGTGGAAGATCTATAAACAGAATTCTCTCGGACAGACTCAGAAACAGATTCAGCGACTTCAACATCGCTTTCGTTCTTTTGTAGTCTCGCCCTCAGATCATTTTCCGCATTCTTTGACATTACACTGTCCTGCTCAGTGGCAATATTTGATGAACCGAACGTTCCTGGATACTTCGGTATTTCTTCGCTGCCAAGCGTATCCTATTCCGTTATTGAAGCACATTCAACAAAATATCCCTGACTGGATTATGCAACACTACAATGGGGCTTCAAATTTGGATCCACTCTCAGCACCGCATACATTCTCCCAAAACCATCCAGGTTATTTCAAAAAGCAAGACCAATTGTGGATTATTCTCGAGCATGGTGTCGACCAATTGGAAGTGCACTAGCAACAGCGTTATATGAAATTTTGCAAGTTGTATATTCTGATCTCCTATCTGTTACGGATATCAAGTCGGTGCTACATGCAATTGCCAAGTTGTTTTCCACCAAGACTACGCTTATGGTGAACTCACTGTGGAACAAGAAGACATTGCTGGGTTTTACAATCAAGTTGATCATTCTCGTATGTTACAGGCTGTTCAATTTGCTGTGTGTCGGTTTTGTGAACTTCAAGGACAAACATTTGACTCTTTTCTCAACATTCATCAAGAGACTACGGAACGCACTTTACGAATTTTTCGTGGATTTTGGCGGTCACATAGCCACAAATACCGACCAATTTGTCTTGCCCATATACAACCGCTCAGCCAATACCTTTTGAATCATAGTTATTTCAGTATTGGAGGCACAGTATTCCAACAGCGTCGTGGTGCAAGTATGGGTTCCCAATGGGCACCCATTTTCTGTTCAGCAGTTGCATTACTCAGAGAATGGATTTTTCATTCCTATTTTCAGGTCTTTCGCACAAACATGAATTTTCATCATCGGTATGTCGACAACCGCTTGATTCTAGCAACAGACATCGATCGCGCCAGTCTGGACTTTGACCTATTTTGGAGACTGGATTTCTATACAAATCCCATCCTTTTGGAACCAGTACCTGGTGATGAAGCCCTGGGATACAAAATTGATTGCCTACAACATACCATTACTTTGCAGTTACCATGGAACAAACCCTTGAGACACAGCTCTGGCTGTGGTGTCTCACGTACCGCCCTCAGTGGTCTTATTGCTCGTATTCGACTCATTCTCACGGGCGTGTATCCACAACATCTTCATCTACCTCAAATTCAAGATCTCATTGGACTGATATCATCTCGAGACTCTGCTCTTGTGACCACAGATTCCGCACGCAAGACCATAATGACTGTTATCCACCAAGTCCATCCACATTTACAAGCGCGTGATGTTTTCAGATTCGCTTAACAAAAAGGAGTGAACAGCTTACTCAATCATTCTTAACTTGTCGCACTCTGTTGTTTTTTTGCCAAATAGAGATACGCATGAGAATGTGATTTGTGTGTAGTAACTTATTCATGGCTGCATCAGTTCAAACCTTTCAATGTTGGGTTCAAGTCTGTCGCCATTTACAGACCATCGGATTTACCTCTACTCTACACTGGTTCTACTAACATGAATTGATCTCTTTTGCCCTTGTCCACAACAGCTGTCACAATTTCTCCATGTTAGACGTCGATTGTATAGTGCTCTGAGTGGTGTCGGCACCTCAGTTACCCCCAATCATGCTTTAGGTTTCAGAGTTCTAAATGCCTCAAGATTTTTGACACAGAAGATTTTTCGACAAAAATATTCGACATAATCACCTGACCAGAGTTATCAGCCCGGACCTCGGACGCTTTCGTTCACTGAATTGAATCCACCACGATCAATGGTCGGCGGCCTAGTCTTATGAAATACCGAAATCCAGACAGCGTTTTCACTCCTCTGTTAGTGTCTCGTAACATTTCAGGACAGCGATTCTGTTATTTGAGTGACAATGTGCGTCTGTCATTTTAATTAATTTCTTTATAAGAGTATTCGACATAACAACCTGACGAGAGTTATCAGCCCGGACCTCACATGCTTTCGCTCACTGAACTGAATTCACCACAAACAATGGTTGGCGGCTTAGTCTCATGAAGTACCGCATTTCACACAGAGTTTTCGCTCCTCCATTAGTGTTTTGTGAAGTTTCAGGACTGCCATTCTGTCACTTGAGCGACAGTGTGAGCTTGCCATTTCAACTACTCATGTAATTTCGTCATCGCCCTACGGGGCTTGTGTGTGTGAAACCCGTTATAACATACGGATATTTTACAATTTTGTACAACGAAGCAAGGAAGACAATATGTGGCGACAATAAGAACTGAATTTTAATTCAGACATGCAGGGGGCTGGAGTGTGAATCAGAAGTCTCCAGCCAACGAAGACGCTTCTGATGTCACAGTGATATCAACCTGGGACGCTGGGTTGACGTACCTGCAATGTTGGTTCGAACTTTTGCACAAGCTGTTCTATTACCTTGTTTTTGAGTCCTTTGGCAAGAATCGATTGCCCGAATTTCACCGTTTGCAACCGTGCCCCATCGAAGGTGACTTAGGAAATCAGGCGACGGCAAGTTCTACTCTCATCATCATCAAATCAACCTAAGCAGTGTGTGTATGTGTGTGCGTGTGTGTGTGCGTGTGTGTGTGTGCGTGTGTGTGTGTGTACACCCTGCTAGCACAGGGCATGGTTAACTGCACGTGTTCATACAAAAATTTGCCGGGGGGGAGAGGGGACTTGCAAAGCTCTGCCCAAAGAAGCTCTTTGCAAGCATCCCAGGAAGCACGGATTGATCACCAGTGTGTACCTGCGCCAAAACAGTTTGAACTGTTGATTTCTGTTCCTGTTCAATGCTGTGCCGCGCTTCCATTCACACAGTTTTGAAATCTGTTGTTTCGACCGTTTCGACCTTTTCGACCTTGCGTTCCTGCTCGACTACATCAATGCCTTCCAACTTGGATACAGCCTGGACAAGGTCTACCAGGTAGGAATTGCCAAATCTTTTAAGTTAAAACCCTGCAGAACGAACTATAGGCACGATTCGACGGTATTCGACGCGACCAAGTTGGAACCAGCTCCAATTCTTAAAACCAGTCCAGTGTGTGTGTGCGCGTGTAGAATGTTGAATGGCCTTGCACTAACTTTTGCGGTTGCAGATATTTGTTCTTCTTGCCGCTGGAAAATGAAATAGATTAACACGCTAGATCCACCAGATCAGAACATAGCCATCATGTGGCATGTTGAGGAATAAATCCATCATTCATGCAAAGCATGGCATGCCCTACCGTCACATGTCCCTACCTAGGACGTACCGTACAAGCAAACAGCCGTAAGAACCAACAGAAAGGTAAACCATACAGTGAAACACCCCACAATACGTCTAAAGAAGGTGAACCAAATGGGGATCATGGCGGGTATGTTGGCACCCGGTTGAGGGGAGTCTTCATTGGCCCGAGACACACGCAAAGTGTCTTTGCTGCCAATGTCTGTGTCACTAGTTCGCGCAGTTCGATGGAAGATGGACACCAAGAGCTCATCAAAACGCCGTTTTTCGCAGGTTTTCATTCAGTGGTCGCTCCATGATGGCCACCCTGAATAGCTCCAACATCCAGCACCCAGCCATCAATAACCAGAGAGAAACACCATGCAAGCCACTTTGCAGTGTGCTAATCACTCACGCACAGCAAACAGAAATGCACCCAGACGGCCCAAACATGTTATTTTCCGGCAATTTCCCATGTATCAGCATGGCAGTGTTGCTGATGCATAGCTGTGGTGGACATCCTGTCAGGTGCACGACACAGGGCGTCCTTTGGTTTAAGGTGCCGCAGTATAGCGGCGACAGTGACTTGTTCGAAGAATATTGTGAGCGGGCATGGGACTCGTGGGGTGGTAGAGAATGCCAAACAGGTCTCCAGGTAGCTTCAGCGGTTCAATTGAGGGCCGGACTTTCCGGCGCAGCATACGATGCAGTTAGAAAGTTAACGGGGGCATGAGAAACTGAAGACAAAGGATGAGAAAGGGGGCCCAGCTGAAGATGGTATGAAGTTGCTGTTGGATACTCTGAAGGAATCGGTAGCCTCAGAGGTTCCAGTACGTGTCAATGAACTGTTGCTGAAAGCTTTCTATGACCCTAGCGTTTGGAGGAAAGCTACCGAAACCATGCAGCAGTTCATAGTCAGGCGTGAGCAAGACTTTCACAGGTTGGAAGAGGTCTTGCCAAGGAGCTCTGTGCCTGAGCAGGTCCGAGCCATGATGCTTCTGACGTTTGCAGGTCTGGATGCTAAGGAGCAACTTGCAGTGCTTGCGTCTTGTGGCAATGAGCATGACTACAAGAAGTTGGCTCATGTGCTGCGCATCCAGTTCCCGAACTCCATGGGGAAGTATGTGCACAAGAAGGACCTTTTGGGCTGGAGTCAGAACAATCGTGACTATGCCATCCCGCACGCACTGTGGTCGAAATGGAAATCTGGTGGCCGTGGCAGGAGCTATGCACTTGCAGTTCACGATGAAGATTGCGAGATGGACGAGACCTATGAGCATGAGTCCATCTATGGGGCTGTGTATGAGGCCACGGATGATGGTGATGGTGACTATGGTGATCCTGCTGATGGCTATGCGTACTCCGACGATAAGACGTTGGACGCCCTCCTGCAGGACTACGACGATGAAGACCCACAAGCCGCTGAAGCTTTGACAACCTTCATCCAGAGCAAGTCCAAGAAGAAGGTCTTTGGAACTCCTTCTGCAACAGCTGCGAGCTCAACTTCGCAGCAGAGCTTTCCCTTCAAGGCTCACGGCGAGATGTCTTTTGAGGCAAAAACTCGTGAGAACCATCGCTCATGCTGTCAAGTTCTTGAAGACGGTGACACCTTGCACCAGCCCCGGTCGCAAAGGCCATTGGCAAGGAGATGATGAGTGCCTAAGCAAGGGCAAGAAGGGCAAAAGCAAGGGAAAGGGATCCAAGAACTTCAAGAAGGCGCAATCTCTCTCACCCCAGAAGAAGAAGAAACCTGCCACTACGTTCTTTGTCCTGCACGACAAGATTGAGTCCGATGGAGAGCATGACAACGAGCAGACCGACAAGGCTTCACTTGCGCGAGCACCATCAACTTCCTATGAGCAGTACTTGGCTGATGGTGTGGTGAAGTCGCAGGACAATGAGATCAAGTTTCACAGCAGCGTCGACACTGAGCCCAACAGCAACAACGCTTCTACTTTGTCGACACGTTCCACTTCAACCTTTTCTACATCAATGCATGAGGCGTTGATGGTGCTGAAAGATGATTCCCTGTGCGAACACTCTGTTTACAATGGTGGCTCTGAATCCAAGTTCTTTCGAGGAGCCAACGGCCTGAGCAGGTATATTGCCTGCAAAGAGAGCTGATGTGACAAGGTCGTGATCAGCGGAAAGCGCAAAGACCCTGCAAGTCTTTGACGCTACTTGGTGATGGTTGCACTTTGCACCAAATGGGGACAAGCAGCCCGATCACGCGGACTTTTCCAACGTGTTTGCCAAGTACGAGGTGAAGCATTGGATGCCCGAGAACGTCAACAACAACTTGGTGATGCGGCTTCTGGCTCTCCTACATCACCAGCTTCGCCCTCATGGAGTGTCATTCATGGATGACCTCTACAACATCCACTCCGTCTGATCCGAGAGCCAAGATCAAGCGGCAGACAAATCAATGCTTTTGGCTTTATGGTGTTCGTTTGATGCTTGGAGAAGATCTGCCCCCTTTTGCAGATCTTGGTAGCGAAGACTGCGATGTGCTTCAACCTCTGCCACATGATGGCATGCTGCTTGGACCTGAATCACCATACCCTGGAGCACCATTTGCTCAAGGGAATAGGTTTTGCCAGCATGTGCTTGTTGCAGCTCTTGAGAATAAGGAGCACTCACCCCTGAGCACTGCAGGCTTGCCTTCTACCTGTACGGCCGAGTGACATTGGCACATGCAGCTGGCATGCGCGTGACAAAGTCAGGCCAAGACAATCAGCCTGGCAAGCGGGTTTTGAATCCCGATGAAATGGTGACAAGCCGATGCATTCGTGTTCCACTAAGCCTAGATCCACATGGCCAACCTGATGGACTTTTCCTTCCTGACTGCGAGGTCATGATGGTTTCTGGAGATTCTCAAGTTGCTGAGGAAACTCTCCTTTCTGCACCAGAAGATCCTCCTGGGCTTGCCATTTTGGACTCTGGCTGTACGAGGACAATGCATGGTGCGATGTGGCTTCAAGCTTGTGAAAGGGAGCTCAATCGGATTGGGCTTACTCCGAAGAGCCGTCCCAAGAACCAAGCTTTCAAGGGCATCGGTGGCCAATTGGCCAGCGACACGGTCAAGGTGTTTCCTGTGGGCATTGCAAAGATTCATGGCGAACTTCACTCTGCAGAAACGCCTGGCAATGCACCTTTGCTTCTTTCACGTCCCTTCATGCAGGAATTGGGCACGGTGATTGGCTTGGGAAGCAGCACAGTTTCCTTCCCTGCGATTGACGCCAAAGACCTCCCACTCATCAAGACCTCACGCGGTCATCTGCTCTCTGCTTGACTTCAACCTGGACAAGCTGTCTGAGTTTGAGGAAGCCGGCAGCCCCTCAAACCATGATGCCGGCAACGGTAATGGTCATGAAGCTTTTGGACTTGATGGCCTTGATGAATATGACCAAGTGCCGGAAGGTTGGAATTCTGATGATTGGCATGATCAGCGCGATGCAATTAACGATAGAGTACAACGGTCAAGACATTACAGGAAATGAAGTTGATTCTGTTCTCAGAAGATTAGGTGACTGTTTCGCAGATGGCTATCGTGGTGTGTGGGCAGGCTTTTACAATCAGGGTTATCCAGCTTTTCAACAACATCGTCGCATGTTTTGGCATCTCAAACATCGAGTAGCTGATGATGATCACAAGGAAAGCTGGCATAGAGATTGCCAAGAGGACATTACGACTGAGCACATTCGACGCCACAAAAATGAGTCAATATTTTCAATCCTGGTTGACTTCAAAAGGTCAACTGAATATGGTTGCTCAGATCCTCGACTTCACCCAAGATCTCGTGAGCAGGTGAACAAACGTGTTGAGGACTCCACGAAGAGACACCAGCAGGACTTTGAAGAAATGGAGCATTTGATCACTGACTACATCGAACAACATGGATGCATTCCATATTGTATCTTTCTTCAGATCTTAGCCATGAGATACCTTGGAGCTGGTTTACTGGAAGTTGATTATGCTGATGATGAATATCCCTATCTAAGATTCAAAAGCATTCTCATGCATGTTCTGGAGTCTTGGTAACTGGCAACGGGCAAGATTTGCAAAAGAACCACTTCCTGAACATCTGCAGAAGTTTGCTCCTCATGTAAGGTATGATTTGACTGCCTCACAAAATCTGATTGGTGAACTCAAGGTTCACTTATTCATGACTTGCGAAGCTTCACCAATATATGAACATTGAGCACGATCAGAAGAAGGTGGCTACAAAGTTTGTTTCAATGACTACGCTGATTTGATGGTAGCAGCTCGTACAGAGCATGGTGGATCAGGTCGACAAATTGCTGGATATCAGTCAGATGATCCAAATGACACTAGTGCCATACTTGTTTCTTGGGCAATCTTCGAGATTGTGTGGGGCACCGCAGTCAACAGACAGACCGAAGAATACGAAGACCTCACAAGAGCAAGAATGTCCATGCACAGGGTCTGTGTCTATCATGCCGGACAAGATCATATCTCTGGAGCTGCTAGAATTTGTGGAGAGATCATTGCAACTGTGTGTTTGGAATGTGTTCAGTATCAAGTTGACATTATGGCAGGGGATGGAAACAAAGCAGCATATTATCCAACACCGAAATCTCCAGGATGTCCATCATATGAGGTAAGTTTATTACAGTTCTGGATCGACAGGATGATCAGCTCTGCTACGCAGGCAAGACTCCGACACCATCAAGGTCCAGCACCACCTGTCAGAGCAAAGCACTTCATTTCTTGTTCTTTCGAAAAAACATGGATTTGGTACAACTCAAACACCACCTCAAAGGCATCAAGACTGAGACGCGCACATCTGAAGTTGCAACAAAAACTGACAATTATGGTGATTGCTGTATGTTGACTGTTATGGAATGGGGACGTTCGAAGATGGAGTTTGCCGAAAATGTCGCTGATTTTGAAGATGAGGATCATGTGAACTATGTTGGTGAGTTTACCCGCGTAGTCAATGAGACCACTTTACCTTGTGATCACGATGCAATCACTGTCGCACCAAATGACAGGGATGCTCACAACCCTCTGTTGATACATCTCGCACCATCAGACTTCACAAACAGGGAAAAGCGATCCTTTGTTCCCACAGAGAAGAAAACAGAAAGAAAACAAAGGAGAACGGATTTACAAAGAGCAAACAAAGGCAGAGGCTTTGCCGAAGAAGAAGAAGATGATGATGATGATGATGAGGGACCATGGATCAATTTTACACGCGAAGAATGGTGGGACTACCAAGCTCGATATTGTCAACAACAAGGAACTGGTAGATCTACATCCTCATCCCAATACTGGAGACCAAAGAAGCGATGAGTGCATACTTCTGCTAAGTGAAGATAACACCAGATGAATTTTTCTCTGTACAGTGTTCAACTTGTACTTAGGACATTTTGATTTCACGCGGTGTATATACTCTTGCAGATAGAGTTTATACGTTTTCTGTGTTTTGATCACAAATGGTATATGCTCTTGCGAAGAAGAACTAATACCATCTCCGTGTACAGAGTTTCGTCGTTTCGATGAATGATATATGCTCTTGTGAAGAAGAGATTATCAAAGGAAGTTTAGTGGGAGAAACTTCCGTGTTACGGACTTTTAGAATGTCAGGGAAAGAGTTAGTCAAAGAAAGAGTTAGTCAAAGAAAGAGTTAGTCAAAGAAACAGTTAGTCAGGGAAAGAGTTAGTCAAAGAAAGAGTTAGTCAAAGAAAGAGTTAGTCAGGGAAAGAGTTAGTCAGGGAAAGAGTTAGTCAAAGAAAGAGTTAGTCAAAGAAAGAGTTAGTCAAAGAAACAGTTAGTCAGGGAAAGTTAGTCAAAGAAAGAGTTAGTCAAAGAAAGAGTTAGTCAAAGAAACAGTTAGCCAGGGAAAGAGTTAGTCAAAGAAAGAGTTAGTGAGGGAAAGAGTTAGTCAAAGAAAGAGTTAGTGAGGGAAAGAGTCAGTCAAAGAAAGAGTTAGTGAGGGAAAGAGTTAGTCAAAGAAAGAGTTAGTCAGGATATATGAGGTAGTCAAAGAAAGAGTTAGCAAAGAAACAAGTTAGTCAAAGAAAGAGTTAGTCAGGATATATGAGGTAGTCAAAGAAAGAGTTAGTCAAAGAAAGAGTTAGTGAGGGAAAGAGTTAGTGAAAGAAAGAGTCAGTGAGGGAAAGAGTTAGTCAAAGAAAGAGTTAGTCAGGGAAAGAGTTAGTCAAAGAAAAGAGTTAGTGAGGGAAAGAGTTAGCAAAGAAACCGTTAGTCAAAGAAAGAGTTAGTCAAAGAAACAGTTAGTCAGGGAAAGAGTTAGTCAAAGAAAGAGTTAGTCAAAGAAACAGTTAGTCAAAGAAAGAGTTAGTCAAAGAAAGAGTTAGTCAAAGAAAGAGTTCGTCAAAGAAAGAGTTCGTCAAAGAAAGAGTTAGTCAAAGAAACAGTTAGTCAAAGAAACAGTTAGTTCGTCGAAGGTTCGTCAGGGAAAGGGTTAGTTAAAGCAAGAGTTAGTTAGGGCATTGATTGTTCCCGCAATGCAAATGGGATTGCAAGTGGTGCTGCCGGATGAGTTGCCGATGGAGTTTTGAAGGAAGTCTCGCACGAAATGCATTTTTGAGAGATAGCAGATGCAGGAAACCCTATGTTTTTCCATACAAAGTCTGTCCCCGAACCTCGATGATCTACCTCTGCGGTGCGACGGGTGCGAGACGGTCTCGTGTGTGGTCGGATCATCCTCGGATCATCCTCGGATTGGTCTCGGATCGGTCTCGGATCGGTTCCGCATTGTACATGGGGTTTCAACTGTTTTTCGTGCATGTGTGGTCGACAGAATTCCATTGTGATTTGCAACTGTAGGATCGTTCCCGCATTGTAAATGGGGTTGCAAGTGGTGCTGCCGGATGAGTTGCCGATGGAGTTTTGAAGGAAGTCTCGCACGAAATGCGTTTTTGACAGATAGCAGATGCACGAAACCCTATGTTTTTCCATACAAAGTCCGTCCCCGAACCTCGATGATCTACCTCTGCGGTGCGACGGGTGCGAGACGGTCTCGTGTGTGGTCGGATCATGCTCGGATCATGGTCGGATCGGTCTCGGATCGGTTCCGCATTGTAAATGGGGTTGCAAGTGGTGCTGGTGGATGAGTTGCTGATGGAATTGCACTGTGATTTGCAACTCTAGGATCGTTCCCTTACTGTAAATGGCATTGCAAGTGGTGCTGGTGGAGGAGTTGCCGATGGAGTTTGGAAGGAAGTCTCGCACGAAATGCGTTTTTGAGAGATCCCCGTTGGGCGTCCCTGGATAGGATTCGGGGGGTCTGGCCCAAAAAATATCCAGGGCCACTAGGCCCTATCAGTTGTACCAATGGCGCTCCAACCTCACCACGGGAATTTTATCCAAAAACCCCTTTCAAAACATCGTATATTCACTTACCTGGCCTCTATGAATTTTATCCACCAGCACTTGCTCCAAAGATTCTATATTCACTTACCTAGTCTCCATGAATTTTATCTACCAGCACTTGCCTCAAAGATTCTATATTCACCTACCTGGTGTCTATGAATTTTATCTACGGGCACTTGTCCAAAGATTCTATATTCACTTAAATACCCTAGCACTATGAATTTTATTCCCAAGAAATCTTTTCATTTCCCTGGGGGCCAAGGCCATGAAATCTACGAACATGAAAAACCGGGTTTGTGCTGGCAGGATTCTTTCCTGACCCTGTGCCCGAAAAATTATCCCTCTAGGACATTTTTTCAGCCCCAACTTTGGCATTTTCAAAGTTCAGTGGGTTTGTCCCATGGAAAAATATTTAGCGACACTGGGGTTGCAACCAAAGAAAAGTGTGGAGTTTCTCGGAGCAGAGTTTGTTGGAGACTGCAAAAGGATAAACAGGACTTTGGCCACTTGAACTTTATCCAGATATGTTTTGTGCCAGAACCATTGCCAATGGGTAACCAATGTCCCAAGACACACCACAAAACCTCAGACCCCAAGATTTTCATCTCACACATCCCTGTTTTGAACTTTGCCGGAGCAGCTCTCCATAGTATACCCCACACGTGTGCCAACCCTGAACCAATGTCCCAAGACACACCACAAAACCTCAGACCCCAAGATTTTCATCTTACACATCCCTGTTTTGAACTTTGCCGGAGCAGATCTCCATATTATACCCCACATGTGTGCCAACCCTTGCTGAATGTACCAATGGTTCCCACCGCTTCTGCGTCCACTAAACCTCAGTCCCCAAGTTTTTCAGCTGCTCACACATCCCAGTCCCGTTTTGAGTGCGTGGGCGGGATCGATGTCCATGAGGAACCCCACACGTGTGCCAACCCTGAACCAATGTCCCAAGACACACCACAAAACCTCAGACCCCAAGATTTTCATCTTACACATCCCTGTTTTGAACTTTGCCGGAGCAGATCTCCATATTATACCCCACATGTGTGCCAACCCTTGCTGAACCAATGTCCCAAGACACACCACAAAACCTGAGACCCCAAGATTTTCATCTCACACATCCCTGTTTTGAACTTTGCCGGAACAGATCTCCATAGTATACCCCACACGTGTGCCAACCTTGAACCAATGTCCCAAGACAGACCACAAAACCTCAGACCCCAAGATTTTCATCTCACACATCCCTGTTTTGAACTTTGCCGGAGCAGATCTCGAATTTCCATATTATACCTCACATGTGTGCCAACCTTGAACCAATGTCCCAAGACACACCACAAAACCTCAGACCCCAAGATTTTCATCTCACACATCCCTGTTTTGAACTTTGCCGGAACAGATCTCGAATCTCCATATTATACCCCACATGTGTGCCAACCCATCTTGAACCAATGTCCCAAGACAGACCACAAAACCTCAGACCCCAAGATTTTCATCTCACACATCCCTTTTTTGAACTTTGCCGGAGCAGATCTCCATATTATACCCCACATGTGTGGCAACCCATCCTGAACCAATGTCCCAAGACACACCACAAAACCTCAGACCCCAAGATTTTCATCTCACACATCCCTGTTTTGAACTTTGCCGGAGCAGATCTCCATATTATACCCCACATGTGTGCCAACCCATCTTGAACCAATGTCCCAAGACACACCACAAAACCTCAGACCCCAAGATTTTCATCTTACACATCCCTGTTTTGAACTTTGCCGGAGCAGATCTCGAATTTCCATATTATACCTCACATGTGTGCCAACCTTGAACCAATGTCCCAAGACACACCACAAAACCTCAGACCCCAAGATTTTCATCTCACACATCCCTGTTTTGAACTTTGCCGGAGCAGATCTCCATATTATACCCCACATGTGTGCCAACCCATCCTGAACCAATGTCCCAAGACGCACCACAAAACCTCAGACCCCAAGATTTTCATCTCACAGGTCCCTGTTTTGAACTTTGCCGGAGCAGCTCTCCATATTATACCCCACATGTGTGGCAACCCATCCTGAACCAATGTCCCAAGACACACCACAAAACCTCAGACCCCAAGATTTTCATCTCACACATCCCTGTTTTGAACTTTGCCGGAGCAGATCTCCATATTATACCCCACATGTGTGCCAACCCATCCTGAACCAATGTCCCAAGACACACCACAAAACCTCAGACCCCAAGATTTTCATCTCACACATCCCTGTTTTGAACTTTGCCGGAACAGATCTCCATATTATACCCCACATGTGTGCCAACCCATCTTGAACCAATGTCCCAAGACACACCACAAAACCTCAGACCCCAAGATTTTCATCTCACACATCCCTGTTTTGAACTTTGCCGGAGCAGATCTCCATATTATACCCCACATGTGTGCCAACCCATCCTGAACCAATGTCCCAAGACACACCACAAAACCTCAGACCCCAAGATTTTCATCTCACACATCCCTGTTTTGAACTTTGCCGGAACAGATCTCCATATTATACCCCGCATGTGTGCCAACCCATCCTGAACCAATGTCCCAAGACAGACCACAAAACCTCAGACCCCAAGATTTTCATCTCACACATCCCTGTTTTGAACTTTGCCGGAACAGATCTCCATATTATACGCCACATGTGTGCCAACCCATCCTGAATCAATGTCCCAAGACAGACCACAAAACCTCAGACCCCAAAATTTTCATCTCACACATCCCTGTTTTGAACTTTGCCGGAACAGATCTCCATATTATACCCCACATGTGTGCCAACCCATCCTGAACCAATGTCCCAAGACAGACCACAAAACCTCAGACCCCAAAATTTTCATCTCACACATCCCTGTTTTGAACTTTGCCAGAACAGATGTAGGGTTTGAGCTCCGAGGAGCTCCAATTGATCCCGTGACTCTTCGCAGACATGATCGCTCGGGTGAAAAATGTGAAAAAAGAAACAGGGGTCATGCATACCTCAACGCATCGAATTTAACCCAAGGGATCCTTTTATTCATATGTTTGATTAGAATAACCTCAATGCCTCGATGTTTCCACTGGATCAGCATAACCTAGTTTCTTGGAGTTTTATCTCAGGTCATGTTGCAAAAGCCATTGTATCAAAGTGACCTAAGCGCACTGAATTCTAGTCAGGGAACATTCAGTTGGACCTGGATTTTTTTTCGGGCTTTACCCCCAAAAAATACCCCCTTGAAACCTCAGCGCGAAAATTTTACCATGCATTGTTTGGGGTTGGACCAAGAATTTCAGCTGGCTAAGATTCCTGTCCAGAGCCTAGAGGGCACACCAGACGGGGATATGTGAGGGGTTGGATCACTATCCCAGGGGTTCCAAGCAAAAAAAAGTGGAATTCGACAGGTGGGTTTTGTCCCCCCCGCCCTCCCCCTCTATAGGGGTAGGGATCTTTCTACTAGGTTCCTGCTCTTTTTGTCCAATAGTCAAGTTTCACCCAAGTTCAAAGAATCCATGTTCAGAGTTCCTTTCACCCTCACCCACAAAGCACAGATTCGATGCGTGATGTCCTAGTTTCTAGATGGCTTTTGTCATGCACTGCATTTTTCAGTGACACAGGCGTGCACAATTTTTTGTAGAACCTACTGCATCCCCATCCAGATAAGTCCAAAAAAGTTCGAAAAACATCATTTTTATGTAGAAACTTTAAGAAGGAAAAATGGGACAGATTTGGTTTCAAAACCGATCAATTGAATTTGAAGTTGTGCGCTTAGATCGTTTTTTGTTGCCCCATAGCTCTGACGATTGCAGTTCAAAATCTCTGCGCCGTGCTTTTGTCACACCTCTTATGGCGATTACATGCGATTGCAAATCATAATCTAAACGTATCCCATTCTACTAGATTCCTGCTCTTTTTGTCCAATAGTCAAGTTTCACCCAAGTGCAGAGAATCCATGCTCAGAGGTCCTTTCACCCACAAAAGCACAGATTCGATGCATGATGTCCTAGTTTCTGAATGACTTTTGTCATGCACTGCATTTTGTAGTAACACAAGCGTGCACAACCCTTTGTAGAACCTAAGTGAACCAAAGATTTAGAGTGAAAATTCCAAAAACCATTTAGTAGAGAATCATGATTTTTCACTGCAACCCGTTTTTCACTACAAAATGGTTTCGCAAATGCATTTTGTAGTGACCATCCCTAAGCGGTGTTCAAAAATAAAATCAAGGGGCTTGAGACCGAAATATTTTTAAATTTATTTTTCAAAAGGTGCTTATCATAAGTTTTGAGTAAGTCAGACCCCTATGGTTTTATTTTTGGGACATGGGCCAAGACCAAGAACCAACCCCAATGCAGCTGGTGGAGTAGCTTTAGGTTGGGTCCCTTTGGTTTTATTTTTGCGTTTTGCTTACCTTTTTGTTTGTTGGAACATGTTGGAACACACCTCTTGTGTTGGAATTGGTGGACAAGACATGATGAAAACAATGGCTATCATAAATAAAATCAATGGGCTTGGCCCCGAACTTTTTTTTATTTTTTCAAAAGGTGTCTATCATGAGTTTTGAGTAAGTCAGATCCCTATGATTTTTTTTTGACATGGGTCATGTCAAGTGCTGTCCAAAAAGCAGATAAAAGCGGCTGGTGAAGTAGCTTTGGGTTGGGTTCCTCTGGATTTTATTTTTGCGTTGTGCTTACCTTTTTTTTTGTGGAACACACATCTCTTGGGTTTGGATATGTTTGGATTCAATATTTGATAGATTTTGGGGAAAATAAAATCCAAGGTTCCCAAGCTTGTAGAATTTTGTTGAGTAGTATGGTTGGAATATATTGAATCTATGCTTTGTTTGGTGGGTCACTATTGTTTGGGCAGAAAAGGATGCAGCCAGAACACGCCACAAAAAAGAAAAAAACTATGGATTGTGATTACCTGATTACACCATTCTGCTTCTACAAAGCTTGAAATACATATTTAAAAACTGGGTTTGGATATGTTTGGATTCAATATTTGATAGATTTTGGGGAAAATAAAATCCAAGGTTCCCAAGCTTGTAGAATTTTGTTGAGTAGTATGGTTGGAATATATTGAATCTATGCTTTGTTTGGTGGGTCACTATTGTTTGGGCAGAAAAGGATGCAGCCAGAACACGCCACAAAAAAGAAAAAAACTATGGATTGTGATTACCTGATTACACCATTCTGCTTCTACAAAGCTTGAAATACATATTTAAAAACTGGGTTTGGATATGTTTGGATTCAATATTTGATAGATTTTGGGGAAAATAAAATCCAAGGTTCCCAAACTTGTAGGATTTTGTTGGGTAGTATGGTTGGAATATATTGAATCTATGCTTTGTTTGGTGGTCACTATTGTTTGGGCAGAAAAGGATGCAGCCAGAACACGCCACAAAAAAAAAAAAACTTTTGATTGGATTACCTGATTACACCATTCTGCTTCTACAAAGCTTGAAATACATATTTAAAAACTGGGTTTGGATATGTTTGGATTCAATATTTGATAGATTTTGTTGAGATTTCAGATCATTTCACAAACACAGATGCTGACCTTGAACCCTTCAGTTTTATTTCTGGAACATTTTGGATGCTGGCTTGGAACCTTCTTGATTTTATTTCTGGAACCTCTTGATTTTATTTTTGCAAACCCCTCAGTTGGATGACTGATGGTTTTCTCTTTGCGCAACATGTGGGGTTGAACTCCCCTGATTTCATTTTTGCATTTTGGGGGTCAGTAGCCTGGGTGCCCTTGATTTCATTTTATTTTTCAGGGGTTCAACCCCATCTGGGTGCACCACAAGGGGATAGTGACCCACATTGGCTTTTGATCCACCATCAAAACCCCCAAAGCATTTTGCAGCAAGGGGGGTTGGTTCAGATTCAAGCAGCATTTTGTAGTAACAATATATGGCTGTGTTTGTAAATGGTTTAGTGGGCACAACTACCCTGCAGAATGCACACAGGGATACTTCACGCATGCTTGCCGCAATCTGGTATTTGACCTTATTTATTTTGAGGCTTTGTCGTCAGGTTTCTGTTCGTTGATCTTATTTATTTGGAACTTTGTGGCCAAGTTTCTGTTTGCAATCTCGATGATGGGAACTTCATTTTAAAGATTACCGAAGGAAGTTTAGAAGTCAAACTTCCGACACTATGGACAGATGAAAAGCAGAGATGGGCAGAGTCAGAGAAGAGAAGAGAAGAAGAAAGAAGATCAAAAAAGAGAAAGTCTGAAACCCGCAGCTCATGGTCTAGCCGCCTATCCTCGCCACCTTTAGTCTCTGCTCACCGCCCCTCTATGCTTCTCCTCTCCTTACGTCGAGCCCCGAGGGGCGAAGCACCGAGGTACGAGCAGATGAGACAGGCAAGTTACGACAGTTGGGCTCTCGGTGACCTCTCTACACATTAGCCGTGAGGGATGTGAGAAGAAAGAAGATCCAGGTGCGCGAAAAGGTAGGAAAGTCGCGGAACGCGGTGTCTTTCCCATGATTTGTGGCTCCGGAGGATCAAAAAGTAGGCTCGCTAAAGCGGCGGGTGCGGAGCCAGCTGGCCAGATGAGAGATGAAAAAGTGCACGCCGTTGTGGCGCGAAGCATATTTCCAAGTCAAAAGTGTAAAAAACTGGCGGGTGCAGAGCACTTTTGGAAGTTGAGATGTCGAAAAAGTGCACGCCGTTGTGGCGCGAAGCACATTTGCAAGTGAAAAAGCTAAAAACACATCACGTTCGGATCACTTTTGGAAGTTGAGATGTCGAAAAAGTGCACGCCGTTGTGGTGCGAAGCACATTTGGAAGTCAAAATGTACAAAGCACACCATGCTCGGACCACTTTTGGAAGTTGCGATGTCGAAAAATTGCACGCCGTTGTGGCGCGAAGCACATTTCGAAGTCAAAATGCACAAAGCACCTGGTGCTCGGAGCACTTTTGGAAGTTGCGATGTCGAAAAATTGCACGCCGTTGTGGCGCGAAGCACATTTCAATGTCAACATGTGTTATATAGCAGAGTGATCATCCATGTGTTGTGAGCGAATGTCCTATACGAAGCGGCCGCAGTACTCGTACATGCGGATATCATGGCTGATCAGCGTGACATACCTGCAAAATTATTTCCACTCATTGAACTCCAACTTTTTGGTTGTCTTCATCGCTGTATTTGTTCTGAAAAAGGCGACCAGATAAGCCCAGAACCTGCCTGTCGATTTGGAGGTACGATTGTCGCAATCTACATTTTTGAATTTTGATCCATTGTTCCAGGAAAGGGAAGGGTCAACTTCAATTCTTTTGGGATTTCTACATGGTACAATGGATACAATATGGTAGACATGCGAACTTCTGTTCGAACTCCACTTTCTCGTCCTGACAGGTTTACTGAATTGTTTTTGCATGTAAGATGCGTTCCAATTTCGCAACCCGAGAGGCTGTTCTGATCATGTGTGTGTTTTTCCATGGCCGGAACAAGAAGAGCATCACTTTCTTTATATAATTGCCGCCCGGGCACCGGATAACTAGGTGGCCAGATCCTTCAGACCGGTCAAAACCGTTGTTCAGAAATTCATCATATTGACTCGATTTGTTTGGCTTTTCGCGTTTGATTCCAGAGGCCGCACAATTGTCAATTTGCGGCGCAGGCCACAGTACACACAACAGGCGGCCGCAAAAAAACAATACACGCAAGCGGTGTAGATTTGGGAGTTGGCCGATAACGAATGCAAGTGTGCCTTACCCAATTGATAAGCCCGACGGTTTTGCAGTTGTTTCTTCAAAGTATGCAAACAAACTGAACGTGGAGGTTTTTTGTGTGTTCTATATTGTCCTATTGCCATTTTTCTGTTTTCTGTACATACATTATATACTATATGGATATTGAGAATGTTCTGCTTTTTGTGTATGTTACACACATATATATATATATATTAATCTACCAGTAGTACCGCACAAGGCGGTGGCGGAAGTTTCAAAAATAGTAAACCTATAGGAGAGGTTAGTTGTTGTGAATCACGGATGGCAGAGCGAATCCACTGATGGACCGACAGGTGGTTGGAGCTGTGCTTTCTGGAGTGGCTGCAATGGTTGCAGTTCTCACCTCACCACAACTGCTGGATGTAGTGTGGTGTAGTGCAGTTGTAGTTGTAGGTGTAGTTGTAGTTGTAGTGTAGTGGGGTTGTGGGTTTAAGTTGTACTAGTAGTTGTACAGTGGTGTAATTATATAGTGTAGTGTAGTTGCAGTTGCAGTTGTAGTTGTGGTGTGGTGTAATTAGTGTAGTGTATTCTAGTGTACTGTAGTATTGTGTACTGTAGCGTTGGTATAGTGTAGTGTAGCCTAGTGTATTGTAGTGTAAAGCAGTCAGTAGTGTAGTTGTAGTTGTAGTTGTAGTGTAGTGTCGTGTAGTGTAGTGCAATGTAGTGGTAGTTGCAGTTGTAGTGTAATGCAATGCAATTAGTGTAGTGTTGTGTTGTGGAATGTAGTGTAGTTGTAGTTGTATTTGTAGCTGTAATGTACTGCACTTTAATTAGCGTATTGTAGTGTAATGTAGTGTAGCAGTAATTGTAGTTGTAGCTGTGGTGGTGGTGGTGGTGGTGGTAGTCGTAGTCGTAGTAGTCGTAGTCGTAGCCCTGAGTCTCGAAATCTAGTGATTTTAGTCTTTTTGATGTTTTACTTTACTTGGATTTTTTACTAGTAAAATTTACTTTTGCCTAGTAAAGTAAATTAATTTACTAGCCAAGTAATTTTTTTGAAAAAAATAGAGACGCATAAGAAACACATAAGAAACGCATATAAAGTGCATACCTTTTTTTTTCGGACCATGTTGACCATGTCGGAAAGAAATATATTTTTCCATTTGTTTTTGTATTGTTTTCATGTGACACAAGTAGAAATTTGCTTGCTTTGATTGTGTTTTATCTTGCGCAAGTAAATGGTTGTCACAAGTAATGCAGCATTCTTTTGCTTCCAAGCTCAAATTCGATTCTGCCTCCAAAGCAAATGTCTTTCTTTGTACGCTGCCTTTTTGGCAGCTTGCCAATGCTTCGATCCGTGGAGGCAGCTTTTCCACAAGGTCTGCACACGGTGCATGGTGCTTTCGCCTTTAAAACAATAAACTAAATAGGGATGCACGTAGCAGCTGAGCTGCAGAGAATGCAAAGAAAAATGTGTTTTGCTTGTTTGATTAAAAATGTTGATATCTTGGCTTTCATAGTACGCATGTAATTGACTGTGAATTTGTGCCATGTTGAGTCCAGCATTCAATAGCTCTTCATGTTGGGAAGCTGGAATAGCCATGTACCCATACCTGGGACTGAAGCTATCAAGTATGTCAACCAGCTTTGAATTGAGTTTGAGGAAAAGGCGAATTTGTCGGTGGCGTTCATCAGCAGTGTCCATATGTGTATTCCAAAGTTCAACCATGGTGGAATATAGTCCAGATATGTCCGCTGCGCGTCCGCGTAGCTTGGGGTACCCCTTCTTTGGCTGCACCATAGTAAGTTTGTCGAGACGCATTCGGTAGCGATTCTTCACATTGTTGCTGCGCTGAAATTGCTTGATAAAGTCTCCAATAGCAAGCAAATTGTCTAGAGGCGAGTTGGGCAAAATGAAAAAGACTAAGAGGTGTAGAATTGACCCATATACGTGCTGCAGCCAGCCAAGATACATGCAATGCATCCAATCCATCGCCAGTGCGAGGCTGCTGAAACCAGGCAATTTGTATAATGCTATCTGTGGGGACCAATGTCTTCTGTAATTGGAAGGTGACACCATGCTTCTTTGCCACAAAGAGTTGGGCCTGTTATCCAGCCATGAGCAAGGTCCTCTGTAGCTGCATTTACACAGTACGCAAGGTTTCTGATGGTTTGTGACCTGAGGCGTCTGCAGCCACTTACTAAAAAAATCGCAATCGCCTGCCACCTGAACAAGTGCCCCCCTGTATCCGCCTGCGAGCCAAGAACCTGCACGCTGACCCTCAGGCGACTGACGAGGGTAAGGCACTCCGCGCCAGTCGTGGTGGGGCCATTTCCCGCTCATCATGATGTCAAAGCTCCACTGCGTTAGTTTCCAAACGATTTGCATAGTTCCAAATGAATTTTCACCATCGTGTCCATCAGGAAGACAAAATTTTTCGAAGACACCCCAGATTACTATGTTGGTTCTTTCAAAACCTTGCCCCGCTGCTGAAGCTAACAGACTAAACCAGGAAAATGCCAAAACTGATCTACACCAAATTTTCCCTACACCCATCACAGGTACTTCATCGCCATGTAGGCCAATTGGTACAGTTGTGGAATGCCAATTTGGCTTTTCCTTGATTGGATGCCCAGCCATCATGGGGTGGTGCTGGAAGGCTGACCAAATTTTTTCGATACTGGATGAATCGGGGAGCACGCTTGATGTCCACGAAGCGGTCTTTTCGTAGAATGCAGCAAACATTTCGTGTGGCAGAAGTATGGCTGCCGATGGCACCTGATCTACTTGGCCTTTCATAGGGATGCTTACTTCAAAGGGGCGAGGTAGATCTGCTTCCTTGGCCATCAATCCAGCAATGCTACGATCCAAGTTTCTGGCATACTTTAACTTCGAGACCTCTCTGATCTTGGTGACCTGGTATCCATCTGCTGCTTTGTCAATATCAATTTGTGCAGCTAAGGCCAAGCTATGAACTTTTGCACCGCTCAGAACACCTTGTGCAAACCAGAGCATGAGTAGTCCATACAAAGCACTTTCATGAGCTGTTCATGAGTCATTTCTTCTCCAATACACTGTTGCCTTTGCAATTGTCCACGCTTTCTTTTCTTCATGTGTGGGACATGTGCATCCATGGTGCAGGGTGACGGCGAGAGAAGAGTGAAACTGAGGAAAACAATAGTGTTATCAGTGATGGAGTGTAAAAGGCTGTTCACATTCATGGTGGAAAAGAAGATGCTTTCATTGCTATTCCACAAGTTCTTTTCACATGTACAACATCTCCAAAGCAAAATTATGCCTATAGCTAACTGATAGTAAACAACTACCACCCATCAAGTCACACAAGTACACTGTTTCTTTTACACATGTAAGGAAGAAATGGTTTCCCACAAGTAGAAGCAAACTGCGCATCGCACACACCTTTTCACGCTGCAGACCGCAGAGAAATCTTGAAACAAAATTATGAGGCCGCATGTCTGGACAGTCAGATCTACAGGACTCTCGGCTTCGATCCTTTCACAAGTCCACAAAATGTCAACATTTGTACCACATTCAACTTTCAGATGTCATGAATGTCTTGCTAACCACATAAGTACGTCATGAAATAGATACACATAGTGGAGCCTTTGCAAGAAGGATCGCAGCTTGGCCTAGCTGTTCATTTCTTTCTTGGCTCTTTTGGCGCGATTGTCAAGGGTGCCCTTGACACCAGCTAAGTCTTCATCAACTTTGGGCCACATTCAAGCATTTGGGCGTTGTAGCTCTTCACCGTGAGAACACCTTCCTCATCTGGCAGCTCTTTGAAGTGGTAGATGTGCGATAGCTCGTTCTTTGCCTTCTGGATCTTTTTCATCAACTCCTTCCTAGAAGGTCGGTGAGATTGGTGGAAAAGGAAAAAGCTTTGTCAATATTATTAAGTACCATATAGATCACAAGTAGAAAGCATTTAGATATGAAGAAGTTTTAAGACATGCCACAAGTACAACAAGCCAATCCTGGCCCACAAGTATCCTGAAGGTTTAATTTGCACACAAGTAGCTATCACATGTATGGAAGAACATCAGAGCTAAAGTCCACTTAGGTGCAGCCAAGAAACACTTTCGCCAGGAGCTCATCGTCGAAGCGATCCCAGCCAATGAGCTGCAACATCTTGAGGCCAGTCTTGTGCTGCTGCTCGAACGCGTCAATTGCCGGACGCAATTGCGATTGCGCTGTCTCCCACTGTGCCTGTGTCAAAGCATTTTCTGGGGCTGCAGATCCATCACAAAGTGGGAGAGGCTGCTGGGCATCGCTGATTGCGTGACTGGAGGAGCTGTCACCCTTGGGGATGAACAAACCTTTCTTCCACCCAACACTTTCGAACTTTGCCGCATCTTCTTGGGTGCCCTCAATCTCTGCCTTGTAGCCGTGACTCGAGCGGTCTCCTCTGACGACTCGGTGTTCTGAGCTGGCCCATTGGTATGCTGTCTTACCATCTGCTGTCTGCACTTCTATGAAGTCGCCTGCGGCCAAGCCGCGCGCAAACACGGTGTCATCCATGGAGAACTTTCCTTGGAACAAGGAGCGCGGAAGCGTCTTGGTTGTGTCCGAGCTGCTCCTGTCTGTGTAGCTGTCGCGCATCTGCTGGAAGACCGGCTTCGCCAAAGAGAGCAAGAGTTTGCCACACTCAGTGCGGTCAAAGGCTGAGTTGATGATGGTTCGCTGCAACTCTGTTCGACCAGCTTTCATTTTCAGAGTCTTGTTCCACTCGTTGATCAAGTAGCTTGGCAGACTGCCAGCTGACACCAATTGCAGAAACTTTTGTTTCTTGCTTCGGTCTGTCTTCTCTGAGGCTGGTCTGATTGCAAAGTCAACCTCCTTGTCGTCTTCGAAGTCTTTCTCTTCCTCTGCCTCTTCTTGATCCTGGGTCATGTCCTCCACGGCCTTGACTTCGAGACCTGTTTGCCATGTCTTAAAGTCTTTGGAACCTTGTTGCGCAGGCTTCTTCATCACCTGATTGCTTCCTTTGTCTCCTTTGTCTCCTTTCTCTCCTTTGCCTGTACCCTTTCCTTTCGGTGGGGGGGTTGCTGCGGCAGGCCTCTTTAGTTTCTTCATGACGGTCTTTCCTGCACTTTTGGCCTTGGGGTTTGGCTTCTTTGGTGACGCCTTAGCCTTACTGCTGCTCTTTGCCTTGCTCTTTGCCAAAGCCTTGCCAGCTGCAGCTGGCTTCTTCCGAGGTGTCGATGGGGGGGGGGAGGCTGGTGGAGGAGTGCCTTCAAGGGAGCCAGGGGTAGCCTTCTCAGGTGTTTTGTCAACAACGTTGTCCGACATGGCGAAGAAGTCTCACGAAACCGACTTAAGTCACTCTTGTTTCTACAGCCAGAGATGTTTACTGAGATACGAAAAAGGTGAAGGCAAATCATCACATGTTTTATGCATTTGCCACCTTCTAGTCATTGTTTGATATTAACATCACAAATTATTTCCACATGTAAATGTCATTGTCTAGTTTGAACCACACATGTAATTTTCACATGTAAGTGTTTTTGTATGTCATGTAAGTTTCAATATCACAAGTAAATTTCACATGTAAGTATTATTTTGAAATGTTAACATCACAAGTAAATTCCACATGTGAATGTATAACTGCGTAGCTTTAACCGCAAAAATAATGTCTACAAATGATGATGTCTCAAAATGATGTGTTTTTTCCCCTTTAAAGTGACAAGTTAGGAACCGAAAAAGGACACATCATGTTGAGACATATCCATATGAATTGTACATACATATTTTTCCTGAGCATTCAGAAGATTCTTTTTGGGATGAAGAACACAGAAACAACGATATTGAAAGAAAATCGTTGAATATGGCAAAGTTGCCAGATAATAGTGATGTTTCAAATCTTATATTGTGATGAAAATTTCACAGGTTGCTGACTTATAATTTCTTAGCTCAACCATAAAGAACAATTTGCACTTGTGAAAGTATCATGTATGATATAATACAAACAACAAGAAAATGAAAAACTGACATTGTTCAAACAATTTCACATCTATATCTTTGAAAATGTTACTTGAGGAGTACTTGCGGTATATTTTTTCTTAGTTTCACAAACATTGTTACTGGCCTGGTGTTTTGCTTGCAGCATGGTTGTTGCATTTGTTCTACTTGAGATTTTCCTGAGCATGTAACCACTGTTGAATATAATAAAGCGAATAAAATTGCCAGACAGATTTTTTTTTCACCTCTGGCCTTCTCAATCTATTCATGGAACAATATATAGATAGAAACATAGTTTCTCCTGTGTTTCTCTTACTTGTGACTATTTGTGATACTATCTGAGTATTTTTTTTGACTTATCTGTAAAAAATAAATCTAAGGTTCCCCTATAGGGAAGTAAACCAACTAAGTAAACTCCCCAGAAACCAGAAACCAACTAAGGTTGCCTTAATTTTGGAAGCCTCTCCAGGTTACTGACCAGCCTCAGGATGACGATGGTGCATTACCCTTGTCCATGTGTCATGGTTCAAACCATATTTTGTTTTTCATGATTAAATTTATAGACAAGAAAAAACTCCAAAAAAATAGGAACAAAACAAAATCAAATCTACCTTGGTCCATGACCAAATGTGGCAACTTAGGAATAATCAATTTGTTTCAATGTTTGTTTCTGCATGCCAAAGATCATTTGATGTTGAGCATACATTGTAACTATCTTTTAAGTAGGTTTGGTTAGTTAATATTATGTAGTTACTTATATAGTTCATATGTATTACTTGTTCAATTGTTTCATGTCCTTGTAGAAGGAAAAAATGTTACTATATATTTATTAATGAATTTCTTTTGCATTTCTTATGCATTTCTTATGCACTTCTTATGCACTTCATAAAAGTGCATAAAAAGTGCATAAGAAGTACATGCACTTTATATAAAAGTACATGTACTTCTTATGCACTTTTGAAAAGTGCATAAGAATTGCATAAGAAGTGCATAAGAAATGCATAAGAAATGCATAAAAAATGCATTAAAATGTATAAGAAATGTATAAGAAATTTAAAACAAATCCAGAAGAAATGCATTAAAAAATCATGTAAACTATATGTAAATACATGAGTTGCAAATGTAAATTAATCAGAATTGCTTAATATTGCAATGGTTTACTAAAAAGGAAATCAATAATCAATCCATTACTGTATCATTTATATCTAAATTAATTTTCTCAAGTATCATGAATACATCAATCAATTGCAGAAAGATATAAACATTGTCTCAACTCAAGCATTCCAAAATTTACAACATTATTGAATAAGAGTTCACATGTATATCAGGCTTGCTTAATCTCATGTCTCACATGTATTTCAAGAAGTCCACATGTAGACTCAACCTCTTCACAAGTAAAGTCCATGAAGCATCAGCATCACAGGTACATTCAATACACTCTCAAGTAAATTCAAGTGTAGAAACTGTTCTCCACAAGTACCACAAAGCATGCCTCCCAAAACATCATCATTTTTTTCCCACATGCAGGTGACACTTCTCAGGCGTCCTTTCTTTCTTTCCTCTCTTTCCTCCTCTCCATGCGTTTCAGAAGAGTGGTGACAGTCCTGGCCAATGAGCATGGAAAGGAAACATATCAAGTCAGAGAGAAACCGGTTGAGTGACTATGCTGATAGTAAACTTCAAGACATCGATATATATATATATTTGAAGCCTATGTGAAATGTATGGAAAAAAACTCTTCATATGAAAATGCAATTGTTTTTTAAGATTTACAGTCCTTCTCATCTCACTTGTGTCTGTTGAAGTGGATCTTCTTCTCTTCCTTCGTTTTTTCTTTCGTCTATGCTTGGCACTACTCGAAGGCATCTCTTGATGTTTGTCTTCTTCAACTTTTTCTTTTTCACTGGCATCCTTTGTGTATTCTTCTACTGCATCATGTCCTTGATGCAAAACGGTTGCTTCACCAGCTGTATCCAAAACTATGTCCTTGCCTCCTGTCGACGCACTCGTACCGGTTGCAATATCTGCTCCATAGATTTCTTCTTCAGAAACTTGGTGACAAAGTTCATTCAAGGTTTTGAAGTCAAACTCATAGGTCTCAAGCTGCAAACATTCTGCTAAGGCAGCATCATCCATGCCGAAGAAATCCAAATCTGCGTTTTCCTGCAGGTGTTGTTTTACATTTTTGATAAAAACAAATGGTTTGACAAAGAGATATGATGTTATAGAACAGATTCTGTCTTTGCAACTATGGGAGCTTGAGGCCCAGCGTTGCAAGGCTCAGACAACAAAGGTCCTGGTTTGGAAACAACTGGAGCTGCAGAAGAAACGGCGTCTGAAGCTTTCGAACCTGAAGCACTTGAAGGAGGTGAGCTCAGACCTGCAAATTTGGTTGTAGGAGCTGAAGACCTGGAGGGAACTGGAGGTGGACCAACTGGAGGTGGCCCTGCAACTTTGGGAGGAGTCTTAGGAACCACATTTGTGGCAGAAACTGGAGCTAGACTAGCTGCTTTCGAGGTAGTGCTCGCTTTTGGCAAAAGGGCGCCTCCACCTCGAAGATGCCATGGTGGTGGTGTGGATGGAGGCTTTGGTCCCACAGGTACACCATCTACTGCCACAGGTGCTGCCATAGGTGTTGCCACAGGTAGATGAGCCCACCCCGTACGTGGGTTAGCCAGTTGACAGCTAAGGCCTTGAAGCCTGCAATCTCAAGTAAATGCTAAAGAACAAAGAACCCTTTAAAACCAAAAGTCACAAGTAATGATTTAATATTGAAACCAAAATTTCCCAGGTAAATTCCTTTTCGATCTTTATGTTCTCCAAGATACCCAAGGCAAACACCAGAGTCGAAGAGTCCATCCAAAGTTTGTATGCAGTGCTGTGTTTGCGGAACCTCTGAGGATGAATGAAACCAAAAACAAGTAGCTTAAACAAAAACATCATCTATTTCCTCTGGAATGATTAAAGGAGGATGCCGCCAAAAAAAAAAACAATAATTGCGTGCTCAGGTGCATCTTCAAACTCCAAAAATGCACAACAGAACCTTGGAGTAGTCAAGCGATCCTTTCTAGTGATCATGATATCGTAGCAGCCAGGAACTCCTCGTCTCTCCAGCATGGTGCGAATTTCCTGGGCAAATCAGAGAGCTATTTTTTTTTAAAACCTTCATCTTAATATTTTAAAAAAGTAGAAAACATAAGGGCAGACAAAGGCTCATACTTTGTCACCCAGTACCGCAAGTTTTTCAAGATTGCTCGTGGTTCCACCATGGCTATCTTGTTGGCGAGGAAAAACAATGCAAAAAAGGGAAACTTTTGTAGAACATCACATATTTGGAAAGAATGAAACAATGCAATCATGCAGTGGACAATTATGACTGAAATACACGGGAAACATACACAAACATGTATAGTAATAGTATTCATCTTACAAACCCTTTATCTGCCATCAAAGTCATTCCTAAGTCCCTTTGAAGTTTCCTTGTGAGCAGAAATTTTTCATTCCCACAAATGTCCTGAAGTCGCACAAGTATTACACAAGCCTGGCAATATTTCAAATTCAAAAAGACAAATATTGTTGAAGTCTCACAAGTATCAAGAAGACGACAAGTTGTATTGAAGTGTCACAAAAATTCCAAAGTACCACATGTAATGTTGACATCTCAGAAGTGTCTCAAAGTACCACAAGTAATGTTGAAGTCTCACACGCATTTGAAAAACTGTATAAGGAACTTATGGCTCTCACAAGTAGTTTTTAAATTACCATCAAGAATGTTGTGAAGGTACAAAGGTATCCTAAAGTACCGCAAGTAGATTGGAAGTCTCACAAATGTTCTTAAAGTAGCACAGGTAATGTTGCGATCTCACAAGTAGCCTAAAGAACCACAAGTAGATTTGAAGTCTCGCCTCACAAGTATCCTATAAAATCTTTCCATGATTTTGCATTATGTTAGATTCTCACAAGTAACAGCTGGAAATCTAACTCCATTGAAATGAAATTAAGCAGCGTCGTATTTTCCCCACAGCAGCACCATTGTGATCACACAGCAACCTACGCCAGAAACCTTGGCCCGTTGTGACCATTGTAAACAACAGGTTTGTTTCCAAAACAGACATTGATGCTAAGATTAACTTTGCTACACATAATCTACTCCCTAGTCAACATCCGTTCCTTAGCTCTTGAAAGCGTCCCACTTTGCGCTGGCGATCTTCCCGGCTGCTCTTCCCCTCGCCTTTGCCTCATCGGGCGACAGGCCATGCTTCAAAGCAAGCGTCTCAGCCTTTCTATAGTGACGAGAGGTGTAAATATTTCTATAGGTATCATACAACCTCGGTTCCTCATCCACTTGGTACTCTGGACATTCCTTCTTGGTTGCCTTCTTACTTTTCCTTTTTGATATCTTTACAATCTTGGACTTGGCCTTAGGCGTTGCCTTTGGCTTGCAAATTCTTTTCTTGCTTGGACTTTTGTTTTTTTGCCTGTCCTTCTCACTGCTCGCAACCTTCGACTTGTTGCGCTGATTGGTCTGGGGCGGAGCATACTGCTGAGCAGCTTTCAGCAAATCAGCTTCATCTGCCTGAGGAACTGGTGGAGAGGCGTTCATTCCCTCGGGGAATTCTTTCAAAGACCCTGCAGAAGTGCCTTGCAAGATTCGCTGAAAAATGCTGGGTGTAGGCTCCAAAGCAACCGAAGAACAGTGTGAGACACTCACTCGCTTGAAAGGAAAACGTGCTTCTTGGTGCTCAGGTACTGCTTCTTTCTCAAGTACAGTTGGCTGAGGTACAAGAGCTCTACAAGGAGTAGGTGTCTCAAGTACACAAGAAAGCGACTGTCCCACACTCTCCTCTGACTCCTGTGAATCCAAACCCATGCCATCCATAGGGATGTGCACTTTCTGCAGTACCATCTCAAACTTCAGGCAATTCTCGCGAGACATGGATCGTAGCAACCTCGTCTTCAGCAAGGGTTTGGAAGCCACTTCTCGATACATGTTCATCACAAGACGAATGCTCAAATCAATGCGATCTATGGCATCTTCGAGCTTGCCAAGGTAAGATGGTACAGACAGCGAATGGTTGGTTGCCATCTGCTGCAATGCTTTTCGAACCTTGCTGGAAGACAGCTTCGTGTTGGGACAGAACGACAGCAAGTCCCACACTAAGCCACAACACTTCAGCATCCATTCGCCATGAGGAGGAGTTTGCCAGTTCACAGCAACACATGATGAAGGGGCTCCAATGTGCCTATAAAGGTCAGAGTCCTTCTTGTGCTTGACCAGGGATTCCAACGCTGTCTGGATCTGATCTACACTGATCATCGGATCCACCAGCACCCTGGCCTTGACATCTTTCCCTTTCTGAACCTCTTCCTTCAAACACTTAGCTCGCTCATGGTAAGCCGCTTCAAAGGTCGCCATGATGCCCCCGAACCCTTTGGATCAGAGAAAAGAATACAGAAAGGTGATAGGGAACCAAAATGCCTTCAATGCAACCATATAAATTGCATGTATTCTTATCCTCAACATGAAATCGATGGTGGCAAAGGGGATTTTGCCTTCGCAAGTAGGAATCACAACAACGTTGTACAAATTTTAAAGACATCATCAAGTCTCACAGCTCTCTCAAAGTCTCTCAAGTAGGGCTGCAGTTTCACCAGGATTTCCAAAAAGATGTAACAGATATCCCAGGAATGAAGTCGAAGTTTCACGGATGAATCAAGAAAACATCACAAGTACTTTGGCATATATAGCACACGCACATACATATATATATATATCTCTCTCTCTCTCTCTCTCGCTGTCCTAACTTTTCAAACATTTTGCACGTATGCACATACAAAACAAAATTGTTGTACCAACATGTCATGGAAAAACACTTTCACAAGTAATTCACATAACAAATGAAGCTCACACAATCACTACTAAAGTGTCACAATTATATTCACATGTCACAAGCAGTTATGACATATAACACATAGTATCCCAAATTCCCACAAGTAAAATTCAAATCTCATAAACGTCCTTTATATTTATAACGTCCCAGAAATGAGGTGAAATTAACATAAGTATCCTGCTGTCTCGAATAGTTTTGGAATCTAAAATATGTGGTTTAGAATTTCAAAATAAACTTTGCACTAGCAAGTATAAATGAAAAACATCACTGGTATCCTCAAATGTCACAACTAGCGTATGAAAATTCACCATTCTCGTAAAGTCTCATACAAAAAAAATAGCTCCTAGCTATCATTTTTTTACCGATTTTTTGACAAAAACAAGCACACCAAAAATTTACTTGGCTAGTAAATTTTATTTACTTGGCTAGTAAATTTATTTACTTGGCTAGTAAATTTATTTACTTGGCTAGTAAATTTTACTAGGGCTAGTAAATTACAAAATTTACTTTACTAGGTCCTAGTAAATTTCACTACTAAATTTGAAAATTTAAGTAAATTTACGGGCTACTAAAATCACTAGATTTCGAGACTCAGGGAGTCGTAGTCGTAGTCGTAGTCGTCGTCGTCGTCGTAGTCGTAGTCGTAGTCGTAGTCGTAGTCGTAGTCGTAGTAGTAGTAGTAGTAGTAGTAGTAGCAGTAGCAGTAGTAGTAGTAGTAGTACTAGTACTAGTACTAGTACTAGTACTAGTACTAGTACTAGTACTAGTAGTAGTAGTAGTAGTAGTAGTAGTAGTACTAGTAGTAGTAGTAGTACTAGTAGTAGTAGTAGTAGTAGTATTAGTAGTAGTAGTTGTTGTAGTTGTAGTTGTAGTAGTTGTAGGGGTAGTGGTGGTAGTAGTAGTAGTTGTTGTAGTTGTAGTTGTAGTTGTAGTAGTTGTAGGGGTAGTGGTGGTAGTAGCAGTAGTAGTAGTAGCAGTAGTAGTTGTAGTTGTAGTAGTAGTTGTTGTAGTTGTAGTAGTTGTAGGGGTAGTGGTGGTAGTAGTAGTAGTAGTAGTAGTAGCAGGGGTAGTAGTAGTAGTAGTAGTAGTACTAGTAGTAGTAGTAGTAGTAGTAGTAGCAGCAGCAGTAGTAGTAGTAGTTGTTGTTGTTGTTGTGGTAGTTGTTGTAGTTGTTGTAGTTGTTGTAGTTGTTGTAGTTGTAGTTGTAGTTGTAGTAGTAGCAGTAGTAGTAGTAGTTGTTGTTGTTGTTGTTTCTGTTTTTGCTGTTGTAGTGTAATTTGTGTAGTGTAGCGTAATTAGATGTAATTAGTGTAGCGTAGTGTAGTTAGTGTTGTGTAACGTAGCGTAGTCAAAGGAAGTTGGGAAGCAATACTTCCGTGTTACGGACAAAAAGAATTGTGAGACTCGACCTTGATGAAGGGTGGTATGAGACTGTACACTACATAACAATACATCACAAAAGAATTGACATTGATGAAGGGTGGTGTGAGACTTTACACTACATAACAATGCATCACAAAAGAATTGACATTGATGCAGGGTGGTGTGAGACTTTACACTACATAACAATACATCACAGAAGAATTGACATTGATGAAGGGTGGTGTGAGACTTTACACGACATAACAATGCATCACAAAAGAATTGACCTTGATAAAGGGTGGTGTGAGACTTTACACTACAAAACAATACACCACAAAAGAATTGACCTGCATGAATGTTGCATGGGAGTTGTGTTGGGGAGGAAGCCGGAGCACGAAACCTTGTGTTTTCCAGTGTAAAGTGGCTGCAGCCGGCGATGAAAGGTACCTCGTGTGTGCGGCGAATTGCGGCTGCGGTCGTTCCGGAAGCGATTGCTTCCTCCTCTGTGTTCTGCAACGAATGGTTGTGTCTGTGTGCGTAAATCTTTGCATTTCTTGAATTTGTGGTTGCAGATCGCATTGGAATGGCTGCATGATTGTTGTCATCTGGTGTTGCCATGCGTGTATAGAGAGATGCAGGTTTGCTACGGGATGCTGCGAAACGTATTGTAATTTTAATGGCTGCATCATGATGCTGCATGAATGTTGCATGGGGCTTGTGTTGGGGAGGAAGCCGGAGCACGAAACCTTGCGTTTTTCCGTGTAAAGTGGCTGCAGCTGGCGATGAAAGGTACTGTATCGTGTGTGCGGTGGTTGCGGCTGCGGTCGTTCCGGACGCGATTGGTTCCTCCTCTGTCCCAAAGGCTCCAAGATTGAAAAAAATCAATCGAGATTGATTTTTTCAATCGAAAAAGAAAATTTGCAAAAAAAACAATAGATTTCTCTCGATTTTTTTAAAAAATCAACCGTTGCAAATTCAATATATTTTTGAAAAAATCTATCGATTTTTGTTCTAAAATTCAATCGAACTTTTAATTGTTTTTCGTGTTTGACATGTTTTGTGTTGTGTGCATGCGTGCATCTTAATTTTAATATATTTTAATGCATGCATATGTACATGTAGATATACATACATATATGCATACAGACTGACATACATACATATATACATATATACATAGAGACATACATACATACATACATACATACATACATACATACATATACATACAAAACTAACTAACATACATACATAACTAACATACATACGTAACTAACATACATACAAAACTAACATACATAACTAACATACATACATACCTAACATACATACATAACTAACATACCTACATAACTAACATACCTACATAACTAACATACCTACATAACTAACATACATACATACATGCATGCATGCATGCATGCATTCATGCATGCATACATACATACATACATACACCGGTGGTATCCAGCCCAAAGATTGGGGGTAAGTGGGGCTACCCAGCCCAAAGATTCAAGGAAGTTGCAGGGCCATAGCGCAAAGATTCAGGCCAATGGGGATTCCAGCCCAAAGACACATGCCAGAGCATGAGCAGGTTGCACTTTTTTCTTGGGGCGAGCAAGGCTAGCCAGCCCACTGTTTTCATGAATTTACAGGCAGCTGCAGCTTAGATTGGCACACCAACTATACTGCTGCAGAAAAAGCCTTCAAGCTTCCTCTGGTTCTTTCTTCTCGTACTCAAGGCTGTTGTCATTCTTTCCATCTTCTTCGCCAACTTCTTCTGGTTCACTCAGGGCCCCCTCTGGAGGAACCAGGATTTAGCTATCACAGCCATCCATGTAGACCCATTGCTGGTACTCTGGCAAGGCTGTGTCTTTGCCCTTGGCATATTCTACCTTTCTGTTTTTCCTGCGGGTGCTCCATGGCTGCCATGGGGGGCTGACCTCTTCACTGCAGACTATCCAGCCTTTGAACCACAGCTCGCTAATAGAAAATGCAGCTGTGACCAGAAACTTGAAGGTATGTGAAACTATCCAGCCCAAAGGTTTCAAGGCAAGTGGGACTCTCCAGCCCAAATATTAAAGCAAATTTAAGGCAAGTGGGGCTATCCAGCACAAAGGTGACAACGGACATAAAAGTCTTTCTAGTCCAAATGGCTAGACAGCTGGGGCTGGGAAGCACTTCTTTTTGTTGAGGCAGAGAACTGGAAAAAATCAATCTTCTTCAGACAGGTCCAAGAAGCCACTCAAGAGCAGGTGGTAGCTGAAGGCGAACTTTTCAAGCACCTTTCCAGGCAGCTTGGCTGGAGAAGTCCCCTTCACAAACGCAGCAGCAATTTTGGTGCACATTGACATAATTCCCGCAGGTCCATAGCACCAGGTCATCTTTGGGGCCAAGAACTTGCACTGCTGTATGCACCTGCATGCAAGCATGTGGTGCTTTTGTGTGATGCACAGCTTTTGCTTCATTGCATCTTTGGCTAGCCAGCCATAGTGCCCCAGCAAGCTTTCAGATCTTTTCTTAAACTTCTGGAAGTCAGCCATGCTGAAGACAGTGCCTGGGAGGTCTGCCAGGTCATAGGCCTTGTCCATGGCCTTCACAGCTTCCAACCTCTTTTGTCCCCACATGATGGCAGTGTAGTGACCATTGCCACTTTGCTGAAATGGCGGATTCTTCTCCCCTTGCAGTGCTTGAGGACAGGATGTTCATCTCCACCTGCGCCCCACATGTCTTGTCAGCCTCCACTACCTGCCTGTTCACCTGGTGAAGCTTCATGACCCTGCTGCGGCCTTCAGCATGGTGCCTCCACCAGGTCCCACACCAGGTTGCCACTGCCATGCCCACATCAAGTAGACGGAGAAGGAAATTTGATGGTTGCAGGAGTTATTCCACTCCCTGCCATTAAGGGGTGATCCACCTCAGGCATTTCCTGGGCTGCCCTCCAGCTTGCAGCAGTCCTGCTAGCAAGGGTTGTGGCATGCAAGCACAAAAGCCACATATAGGGCAACAAAGCCATTGCTTTCCAGCCTAGGTTGGCCAGATGGGTTAGCTTCTGGGCTTTTGATCCCCAACTGTCCAAAGCAGCAAGCAAGTTAACACCTTCCAATAAAAGAAGGCTATCCAGCCCAACTTTAGCTCCAATGTGGAGCTCTTCAGCCCAACTTAATTGTCATGGGGCTCTCCAGCCCAACTTGGCTTTTAATGGGGCTCTCCAGCCCAACTTGGCTTTTAATGGGGCTCTCCAGCTCAACTTTGCTTTAACCGGGCTCTCCAGCCCAACTTTGCTTTAATTCTAGCAATTTCTTGCCCATATTCCAGGGCCGAGCATATTCCATGCCAAAATAGCTGGGAAATTTCAGGGAATTGCGCAGACCCCTTTCAGGTGAAATTTGTATTTCATACAGTTTGCCACGCACTCCTTTTCTTCTGGCACGTACGTTGTCGACTGCACATGTTCTTCCCCAAAGACGATCCTTACTTTCAACAATTTCTGGAAATGTCAGAATCAATAGGGTTGAGCTTTCCAAAAATGGATTATTAACGTTCTTATGGGAATTTGCCATCTACACTTTTCAGGATCTCAAAACCCAATTCATAATCTTTCAGCATATATTCTGGCACGCTTGGCTGGCCTTTCACCAGCAGCGCCATCCCCATCTTTCTTGACATCTTTGTGGCCCCGCAAAAAGCTCTGCAAAACAGGATCTGGGAACACAAATCATCGACGATCCTGTTTTCTTCCGTGCAAAATAATTCCACCGATAGAGTACGATGCCACCCCTGGAGTGCGCTAATTTTCTGGAATGCGAAAATAAAACAGTATGCGTGGCCCCCTTCGGCTCCCTTCGACCTTCTTTTTGGATCCCCAGTTTTTTTCCATCATATACCAGAAAATTATCACAATTCACCCTGCTGAGTTTTTTTTTTGCGTTTTTTCCGTTTTTTTTTAGCCAAAATGGCCTGGAATGCGATAGTATGTGAAACTACAGACGTCTCACGCGAAAACTCCATCTTCCCCATATTCCAGAAAACGTGATTCCAGGCGATTTTCGCCAAAAAAAACGGAAAAAAAGAAAAAAGAAAAAAAACACGGAGTACGACGATTTTATGGAGTGCGAAGATCCTGGAGTGCGAAGAAATTATGGAATGCGAAGAATTCTGAGTATGCGTGGCTGGTATAGGGACCACATAGGGAAATTTCGGGGCCAGAACCAAAATTCCTATCCCAAAGCCAGCCCAAACTTCCAGGGGCACACCAGTGGGTTCTGTTTTTCCGAGTTCACCTTGGGTGAGGCCCCGGGGAAGAAACTGGCTAATTTTTACTCAGCCAACCTTTAAAAACGTTACCTTTGACAACCCTGTCCTTCTTCGGTAGACAAATGAGGAAACTCCCTTATCAAAGCAGCCTTCAATTCATCCAACGTCCACAGCTGCTTTGGAACGACATAGGGGATAGAAAGCTGCGGGGGGGCATTCAGTGGATTCGCCATGGCCCAACTGTTCCCTCCAGATTGAGCTGAGATGCCTATCAAAGTAACATACCAAAACCAGGCCTGGAGTACGATGAAAACATGGTATGCGAAGATTTTCTGAATATGGGAATGTTGCCTCTAGATTAATTGGGCTCTCCAGCCCAACTTTGCTTTAATGGGGCTCTCCAGCCAACTTTGCTTGAATGGGGCCCTCCAGCCCTTCTTTGTTTTCCATAATTTGGAGATATCCATACACATAATTTACTAAAGAATAAAGATATTTGACACAAACAAAAAACAAGAAATCACACAAAAAACTACAATAATAATTTCATTAATAAATCAATAAGTGGAAAAAAATCAAAATGAACAATACTGTAGCCAAAAAACAGTAACTAAAAAAATATCGTATATTTAAAATTGAAAACAAATAAAAAACAATGAATAATGACAAACAAATTAAAAAAAAAATAAAATTAGAATTGAAAACAAAAAATAATCTGAACAAATGGCAAATAAATAAAAACATTGTTGCATTAAAACTGAAAACAAATACTACAAAAAAATCAAACTAGAAAAAGGTAAAATTAAAATTGTAAACGCACATAAATTGATTTGAAAAATGACAAAATAATTAAACAAATATGTAAACAATTTGGAAAACAAAAAACAACGAGACAAAATACATGTTTTTTTGGGATGTTTTGAAGAAATAAAAGAAACCCATGAATTCGTAGGTGTTCATGGGAATTCATGTGAATTCATGGGTGTTCATGGGTGTTCATGTGTTGTTTTTGCATTTTTCCAATGTTTTCCATTTTTTTGAATTCTATTTCTTCCAAAAAAATGTTGGCATTATTTTTGCTAACCCCTGGTTTTAAACATATTTTTGTATTGGGCAAAGAAAAAAGTGAATGCCGCAGGAAAAATTATGGCATGCAAACCCATTCAGAATCAACAAGAAACCAATTTGGACACATGAATGTTTAAAAAATAAATGCCAGAAATTACTTGTCACTTGGCCACTTCATTGCGCATTTTTTGAAACAAGATAGCCCACCCAGAGATCTCCACCCTTCAAATTTTTTGCAGTAAACCAAGTAAACAGTCTTGAGTTTGTCAGCAACTGCAAGGTATCTACCTCTCAAAATTATTTTTCAGAAGAGTAAAAAAACAACATCTCTCAAACCTATTTAAAAGGAAACAAAACTCATGAAACACTAAAGGAACTCCATCCTCCATTTTTTGACAGAAAAACCCAGCCCAGAGCTTATCAACCACTAAGGGGTCTCAATCCCTAAGGGTGTTACCCAAATTAAAGTTTTTCAACACATTCAATTTTTTTTTGAGCATGAAGTGTATGCAAAGCCTTTTTTCAAAGACTATGGAACTCTCCAGCCCTCAAACGCACAAAAAAAAAATGTTCCAAAAGGGTGTCAATCATTTGTGGTTTGCCAGCCTTTACATGTGTATATGCCAAAGCAAATGTTGCAGAGAAAACAACTCAGATCGTACAAATAATGTGTGGCTCTCCGGCCTTCACATTTGTTTTTACTTTTTGTACAAGAAAATTGTTACAATACACAAAAACCAACCCAGGGCTGATCAATCACTTTTGTTTCCCACCCTTCACATGTATATTGGAAAAATATGCTACAAAAACAACCCAGCACAGAGTTTACCAATCACTTGTGGTTCCCAAGATCATTTTGCAAAAGAAAGCAACCCAGAGCTGACCAATCATGTGTGGCCCTCCAACCTTGGCATTTATTTCAACAACACTTGGACCCCAAAGTTTGTCAATGACTTGGGGTGTTTATTCTTGCCCTTTTTTGGGTACTTTTCATGTGGGGCTATCCAGCCCTCTGAGAGCCACAAGGTATTTGCAAATTCTGCGCGTGTTTTTTCTTGATATTTTTTTGCCATGGATAGCCACAAACTATTGGTTAGGTTTTGGCAGGGTTTTTTCTGGATCATATTGTTGTGAAATATAAGAAGCACATGTCAAGGCTGTAGGGCCACAAGTGATCAGTAAGTTCTGTTTTTTGGCATTGTTCTGTGAACTACATTACATGCCAAGGCTGGAGAGCCACAAATTATTGGTAAACTCAGGGCTGGGTTTATTCCTGCAATTTTTTGAAATAAATGTGAAGGTGCAAGAGCCAGCAGGGATTGGTATGCTCTGGGCTGGGTTCTTTCTGCGGCATACTTTTCTACAATAAATGCCAAGGCTGGAGAGCCGCAAGTGACTGGTGATTTTTGGATTGTTTTTTCCGCTAAATAGATTTGAGGGAATGCAGGTCCTTCAGTGGTTGGCCACCCCTTGGCTGGATTGTTCTTTTTGAGGTAGTCACTTAGTCAGCCACCAAGGGGGCCTCCATCCCCCAATTCTAGTCTACAAAAAATTGACCCAGTGCTTTCCAGTCACCTGGGGCTCTCAAGTTTTGACATTTTTGTTTTGTAAACATGTCGCTATAAAAACCGGGCTGGGCAGCCCCACTTGTTTGGACATGAATTTGATGAGTGGGGAGCTCCATTTCTTGATGCATTGTTGGAAAAATATCAGGGCTGGAAAGCCCCACTTTTTGGGATAGACCTCACAGTTTTTTGACATGAAGTCTGGAAAGCACCAAGCCAATGCAAAACAACTGGGTTTGATTTTTGGTGGAAAAAAATGTCCTCTGGGAAGACCCCAGTGATTGAATATTGAATAGTTGCAGGTTGGGCTTCATGTTTGTAAAAACAATTGAAGGGAGAAAAAGTTGAAGGTAAATCAATCCTGGTGTGGAATTTGTCAGGGTTGGATAGCTTTGGGTTTCACTCCAAGTGATTGGCACTCTTCTGTTCAGAAAAAAAGGCTGGAGAGCCCCAAGTGATTCTGGTGAGCTATGGGTTGTGGAACCTTTTGCCCAACAAATGCATGGACGTCCTGTTGTGATTGGCCATCCCTGGGTTGGATTGCCCAAGTTTGATATACTTATATATATATATATACATTATATGTATTTCCCATGCTCAATAAGAAATATTGTTTGGATTTTGAACATCTGTTTTTCAAATAAGTGTTAATGCTGGAGTGCCAAAATGTTGGTAACATATGTTTTTTCTATAACATTGGAGCTGCCCAGCCCCAAAGTTGGTACCAAAACCAGTCAGCAACACACACACACATCCATACCTCCAAACCTCCATACCTCAACCATTCTTGCATCCATGCATCCATGCATGTTTGCATGCATGCATGCATATACATACATTCATACATTACATTACATAACATTACATTACATTACATACAGACAGACACACATACATACATACATACATACATACATACATACATACATACATACATACATACATACATACATACATAATACATACATAATACATACATACATACATACATACATACATACATACATACATAATACATACATAATACATACATACATACATACATACATACATACATACATACATACATACATACATACATACATACATACATACACACACATACACACATACATACATACAGACAGACACACATACATACATACATACATTACATTACATTACATTACGTTATATACATTGCATTGCATTACATTACATACATACATACAGACACACATACATACATACATTACATTACATTACATTACTTTGCATTGCATTACATTACATTACATTACATACAGACAGACACACACACATACATACATACATACATACATACATACATACATACATACATACATACATACATACATACATACATACATACATACATACATACATACATGTGTAATGTGTACATGTGTACATGTGTACATGTGTACATGTGTATGTGTACATGTACATATATACATACAAATACAAGTAGATATATTTCATACATATACATGTACATGTGTGTGTTTATGTGTGAACTGTTCCAAAACAAAAGATTCGAAAAACAATCGAAAATCATCAAAAAATCTTTCAAAGATTGCTTTAAAATCAACCGAAAAATGTATTTTTTCAAAAAAACTACTGTAGATTGATTTTTCCTCCAACAATCAAGAATCAATCGGAGATTGATTTTGTAACAAAAATCAATCGATCTATTGATTTTTTCACTCGTGGAGCCTTTGTGGTGTTCTGCAACGAATGGTTGTGTCTGTGTGCGTAGTTCTTTGCATTTCTTGAATCTATGGTTGCAGATCGCATTGGAATGGCTGCATGATTGTTGTCATCTGGTGTTGCCATGCGTGTATAGAGATGCAGGTTTGCTACGGGATGCTGCGAAACGCATTGTAATGGCTGCATGAATGTTGCATGGGCCAATGGGGGTTGTGTTGGGGAGGAAGCCGGAGCACGAAACCTTGTGTTTTTCCGTGTAAAGTGGCCGCAGCTGGCGATGAAAGGTACCTATGTGTGGGGTGGTTGTGGCTGCGGTCGTTCCGGACGCGATTGCTTCCTCCTCTGTGTTCTGCAACGAGTGGTTGTGTCTGTGTGCGTAGTTGTGTGCGTAGTTCTTTGCGTTTCCTGAAGTTGTGGTTGCAGATCGCATTGGAATGGCTGCATGATTGTTGTCATCTGGTGTTGCCATGCGTGTAGAGAGATGCGGGTTTGCTACGGGATGCTGCGAAACGCATTGTAATGGCTGCGTGAATGTTGCATGGGGGTTGTGTTGGGGAGGAAGCCGGAGCACGAAACCTTGCGTTTTTCCGTGTAAAGTGGCTGCAGCCGGCGATGATTGAAAGGTACCTCGTGTGTGCGGCGGTTGCAGCTGTCGCGGCTGCGGTCGTTCGGGACGCGATTGCTTTCTCCTTTTGTCTTCTGCAACGAGTGGTTGTGTCTGCGTGCGTAGTTCTATGCGTTTCCTGCAGATCGCATTGAATGGCTGCATGATTGTTGTCATCTGGTGTTGCCATGCGTGTAGTGTAGAGAGATGCAGGTTTGCTACGGGATGGTGCGAAGCGCATTGTAATGGCTGCATGAATGGGGAGGAAGCCGGAGCACGAAACCTTGCGTTTTTCCGTGTAAAGTGGCTGCAGCTGGCGATGAAAGGTACCTATGTGTGCGATTGTGTGCGGCGGTTGTGGCTGCGGTCGTTCCGGACGCGATTGGTTTCTCCTCTGCGTTCTGCAGCGAGTGGTTGTGTCTGTGTGCGTAGTTCTTTGCGTTTCTTGAATCTGTGGTGGCAGATCGCATTGGAATGGCTGCATGATTGTTGTCATTTGGTGTTGCCATGCGTGTATAGAGAGATGCAGGTTTGCTACGGGATGCTGCGAAACGCATTGTAATGGCTGCATGAATGTTGCATGGGGGTTGTGTCGGGGAGGAAGCCGGAGCACGAAACCTTGCGTTTTTCCGTGTAAAGTGGCTGCAGCTGGCGATGAAAGGTACTGTATCGTGTGTGCGGCGGTTGCGGCTGCGGTCGTTCCGGATGCGATTGCTGCCTCCTCTGTGTTCTGCAACGAGTGGTTGTGTCATGTTGTGTCTGCGTGCGTAGTTCTATGCGTTTCTTGAATCTGTGGTTACAGATCGCATTGGAATGGCTGCATGATTGTTGTCATCTGGTGTTGCCATGCGTGTATAGAGAGATGCAGGTTTGCTACGGGATGCTGCGAAACGCATTGTAATGGCTGCATGAATGTTGCATGGGGCTTGTGTTGGGGAGGAAGCCGGAGCACGAAACCTTGCGTTGGTGGTCAGTGGGGTGGTGGCGGTTAAGGTCAGTGGGTAGGGGGTGGTGTAGGTTGGTGTGTGGGGGAGTGGTGACGGGGGTGTGTGGGGTAACGTTAAGTTGGGTGGGTGTGGGGGTGGTAAGTGTTTAGGGGTAAGGGGTGTTGGTTAAAGTGGCTGCAGCTGGCGATGAAAGGTACTGTATCGTGTGTGCGGCGGTTGCGGCTGCGGTCGTTCCGGATGCGATTGCTGCCTCCTCTGTGTTCTGCAACGAGTGGTTGTGTCATGTTGTGTCTGCGTGCGTAGTTCTATGCGTTTCTTGAATCTGTGGTTACAGATCGCATTGGAATGGCTGCATGATTGTTGTCATCTGGTGTTGCCATGCATGTACAGAGAGATGCAGGTTTGCTACGGCATGCTGCGAAACGCATTGTAATGGCTGCATGAATGTTGCATGGGGGTTGTGGTGGGAGGTAGCCGGAGCACGAAACCTTGCGTTTTTCCGTGTAAAGTGGCTGCAGCTGGCGATGAAAGGTACCTCGTGTGTGCGGCGGTTGCGGCTCCCAAAGCATCCTCGATTGAAAAAAATCAATCTCACGATTGATTTTTTTCAATCTTCAATCCTCGATTGAAGATTGATTTTTTTCATTTGTTTAGCCAAAAATATGTTTTTGGATCGATTGAAAAATCTATTGAAAAAGAATTAGCAAAATATTGAATTTTCGATTGAAAATTCGATTGAAAATTCGATTGAAATTTAAAGACAGACCCACACACACATGAAACATGGATGTTTGAATGTTACATCACTTCACAAACTAATGGGCTGGAGAGCCCCCTGTTATTTCAATTTGCTTGTATAGGCTGGAATGGAAAGCCTACTTATATTGGATTGCCCAGCAGACCATGCTCTGCAGGTGTCTGGCTCAAAAGATGACAAACAGAAAAAATTCCAGAGGTGGTGCCAGAAGGCAAATGGTTCCACCAGTGGACCATGCACACCTGGTTGACTCTTTGGTGGAACATGTGAAGAAGGTGGGGGTGCAGTCATCCTTTGCCCTGGGCAAGTATGCCAACCTGGAGGTGCAGCAAGCCGTGGTAGGCCCAGACCTGGTGAACCTGCTGCCCTTGCTGAGAAGATTGCAGACAGTGCAGCCCACCCTTGAGTACAAATACTCAGACCTAGAGCAGGCAGCCAAGGAGGTTTTGAAGCAGTTTCCTGCCTTGAAAGAGTGCTGGCCACTCCCACAGCAGGCCTCACTCTCCAAGACCCTTGCCCACTGCCTCTTGGTTGTGTGCAACCATTGCAGAAGGATTTGCAGAGACAAGGGCAAGTACTTAGAGGCAAGCAGAAAGCTGAGCCAACTGCAGCTGGAGAGAATGGAAGAGATTTGGGGCTGGTTCAATGAAGCAGAACCAAAGCAGGCCCAGCCAGTGGAAGCCTCACCAGCCAAGTCTGCCAAAACAGTGGACCTGCTGGAAGAGTACCAGATACCCCCTACCCAGGAATCCCTGGCAGATTCTTTGCTGGAAGAGGCAGAGAAAGCTGAGCCTGTGCCTGCTAGGAAAAGAGCACTGAGAGAGGCAATGAAGAGGCCTTCTAGCTCTTTGAAGAGGCCAGCTGCTGCCCCAGGCAATGGCAAAGAAGAAGGCTAAGGGGCTTGGAGATGACTTTGTCTTGGCAGAGGAGCAGGCTGTGCACTTCATGACCTACAAGACTGGAGCAGTGGCACTGAGAATTTCTGGTGGTCAGCAGCTCCTCCAAGCCCTGAGCCACAAGGGTCCCAAGGAGAGCAATTATTTGGCAAAGGAAGCCTTGTCCAAGCTCAAGGCTGGAGAGCCTTTGGGCAAAGTTAGAGCCTGGAAAGCCAAGAAGCTTGCCAAGTGAATGGATAGAGAATTGAGCCAGGAACAAATATGTGGGAGGACTGTGGGCTGAATGGGCTGGCTAGCCCTCATACCATATTGGCTGCTGTTTCCCCATTTCATGTGCTGAATAGCCACCATTTTTCATGGGCTGGATAGCCCCCACCTCATGGGCTGGATAGCCCCATCTCATGGGTTGGGCAGCTCCCACCTCATGGGCTGGATAGCCCCCATTTCATGGGCTGGGTAGCCCCCACCTCATGGGCTGGATAGCCCCCACTTCATGGGCTGGATAGCCCCCACCCCATGGGCTGGATAGCCCCATTTCATGGGCTGGATAGCCCCCATTTCATGAGCTGAAAGCACTTGAGAAATGTGTTTGTTCCAGCTGCTTGGCCCAAGCACAAACCGCCCCTGCTCCCTAGCTAGGCAGCCATAGCCCAGAGAAAGGGTGGAGTGCCAGAAGGAAACCAAGGCAGCCAAGCTGGTGGGGAAAAGGCGAACCCCAACACAGCCAAGCTGGAGGCCTTGGAGCATCCATGTGGAGACAGAACATGAAGGGGCTCAAGGACTTGTACTTTGGAGACAACCTGGCCATGAGCACCTTCCTGGACAACTTATGCCTATATGTGGGCAGAGCCAGTGGCCAGCAGAAAGGAGAATGGGAGAGTGCCAGGAACTACTTGATGAGGATGAAGCAGCAGCTGGCAGGAGGAGGACTGGCATGTTGGGTTGGATGGCCACTATTTTTCATGGGCTGGATAGCCCCCACCTCATGGGCTGGATAGCCCCAATCTCATGGGCTGCGTAGCCCCCACCTCATGGGCTGGATAGCCCACATTTCATGGGCTGGATAGCCCCCATTTCATGGGCTGG
>CAMXCT020001937.1:69966-84966 GCA_947184155.2 Cladocopium goreaui
AAAAGAAACAATCATAACCTAAAACATTTTTTGAAAAATATACTGAAATATGTTTTTTTTCAAAGCCAAGCCATTAAGAAAGGGGACCTGCACAATAGATTTTGCAGAGGATTGGTTTCACTCACACCACTCCAAGCTGAATTGCTGGAAAAAAAACATTGAATTGATCTATGGGCTGGATAGCCCTCAGGGTTGTTTTGAACTATGGGCTGGATAGCCCAGGGTGGTTTTGAACTATTGGCTGGATAGCCACCAGGGTGGTTTTGAACTATGGGTTGGATAGCCCTCAGGGTGGTCTTGAACTATGGGCTGGATAGCCCCCAGTGTGGTTTTGAACTATGGGCTGGATAGCACCCAGGGTGGTTTTGAACTCTGGGCTGGATAGCCCCAAGGTTGGTTATGAACTCTGGGCTGGATAGCCCCAAGGTTGGTTATGAACTCTGGGCTGGATAGCCCCAAGGTTGGTTATGAACTCTGGGCTGGATAGCCCCAGGTTGGTTATGAACTCTGGGCTGGATAGCCCCAAGGTTGGTTATGAACTCTGGGCTGGATAGCCCCAAGGTTGGTTATGAACTCTGGGCTGGATAGCCCCCAGATTGGTTTTAAAGATGTACAATAATTTGGAAAACTGCAAACCTATATTCAAAAAAACAGACACCTAAAGTGCCAATTTTGTTGACAAAAATCCAAAAATGAAAATCAAAGAAAAATAATTTTATAGCAAAAAATAATTGGAGACCAAAAATCACATGACATCACATGATGTCACCTGATATCCCCTGATGACCCCTGATGACCCATGATAACCCATGATGACCCATGATGACCCATGATGACCCCTGATGACCCCTGAACACCCCTGAACACCCCTGATATCACATGATATCACCTGATATCCACTGAAGGGAGGTGATTTGTGAACAAAAAATGAAAAACTACACAATAAAAAACAAAGGTGCAACCATGCATGCCTTAAAAAAGGAAATCACATGTCAAATTTCCATGGCTCCCCAAAAAAAACAAAGCCATCAACACAATGGATGGCAATGTTGCCCTCCCACCTCAAAAAAACAAACCATCAACATAATGGATGGCAATGGGACCAAGAAAAACAAAGCCATCCACAGATTTTCTGGCAATGCAAAATTTTGAAAGACCAAACAATGGAGTGCATGTTTGTACATGGTGTAAAAAAACACAAAGAAAAAATGAAATTTGTTTTGTTTGTTTAAACAATATAGATATATATATATAGTTATATTATATTTTTAAATATTTACAAAACAAAAAAGGATTGAATACACATTTTTTGAACCAAACATTCAGAGGCATAGCTCGAAAACAACAGCAGCCACATTTGACATATGCAGGCATTCAGGCCCAACAGTGTCAAGCTACAGTTTTTCAAAACAAAAGCCATGAAGAGGCCAGCCTGCAAAAGGCCAGCTGCCCAAGAAGAGAAAGAGGATGAGGCACCAGAAGGGAATGTGAGTGTAAAGCTGACAGCAGCAGCAGTGAAAGACCACAACAAGTTTTGTGAGGAAGCCAAAGACATGACTGTGGAGCAGTTTGAGCTGGCTTTGGCGAAGATGGATGGGAATGCCAGCATGAGGCTGTGGAAGGCCTTTGAAGTCCAGAGGAAGTCAGATGGTGAAGAAGAAGGCTACCAAGCAGCCACTTCCAAAGGGACTGGCAGTCTGAAGAAGAAGAGGCAACTGCTTTTTGGCTGGATCAAAGATGGAGGAAAGACAGGGGAATACTACAGAACTTGGATGGACACAGTCTCCTTGAAGAAGACCAAGGGTGTCACAGAAACCTGGCTAACCAAGCACCAGGCATTGGCGCATTGGGGCCCTGAAGAGCTGAAAGACAGAGTGAAGACAGGGTCCATTCCGGCAAGGAAAGACCCAAGTGACAAGAAGTTTTGGCAGTTCAGGGCCCTGACAGAGTCTGCCAAGACAGGGGTAGAGAGAGTGAAGACCTCTGGGACCAGCAGCAAGAGCAAGGCCAACCTGGAAGCTCTCCAAGCAATGAGCAAGTTGGAAGGCTTGGAGTCACTGACTGAAGAGGATTTTGTGCCTGGCTTAGAATCTGCCTCTGAAGATGCTGAAGAAGATGGAGATCTGCAAGAGCAAGAAAGAGAAAAAGGAGAAGAAGGAGAAGGAGGACAAGTGGGAGACTATGTCCCAAGTGGAGGAAGGTGCAGGTGGCAAGGACCTTCAGAATCGGCTGGTTGCCTTCAAGACTGAGATCACCAAGGACATGGCCAACCTGGAAGCCCTGCTCCACTCTGGCAAGGGTGCCTTGGGCAAGGCTTTGCAGAAGGATGCTGAGAAAGTGGTGCAAGAAGGGCAGGCTGTGCTGAAGGAGATTGGCAAAAACATTGGATCAGCAAAGAAGGCTGCTGTGGCCACAGTGCTGCAGAAGGCATTGGCAACACTGAAGCAACTCAAGGCCAAGAAGCTGCAGCTGAGGAAAGCTGTGAGAGCTTAGGAACCCTAGACTGCTGCAGAGACCTGAGAAAGACACTGCCTGAGGTGAAAAAGCTGCAGCACTTTAGCCATGGGCTGGAAAGCCTTCTCTTGGCAAGGATTGTTTTGTCCATGGGCTGGATAGCCCTCTCTTGGCAGCTTTTTGCACATGGGCATGGGCTGGAAAGCCCTAGTTAGGCAGGTTTTGTTCTGTCCATGAAGTGGAAAGCTGCTTCTTGTTTTGCCCAATGGGCTGGATAGCCCTCTCTTGGCAAGCTTTGTTTTTGTGCATGGGCTGGAAAGCCCTTGGATTGCACCATCAAGTGTTAGCCTTGCATCCTGCAAGGACATTTCTGGTTCAAAAACAAAATGGAAGACCCTTGCCCACTATGGAGCCTCCTTCTCAGGAAGTTTGCGATGGGAAAGATGAGTGCAATAGAGGTGCAGGAGGTGGCCAGTGCAGCTGTCAAGTCAGGTGCTGCAACAGCAGAGATGGTAGAGCTTCAGAAGCTTGGTGCCTTTGGCCAAACCAAGGGCAACTGCCACAGAGATCTCATGAGAAAATACTTTGGAAAACTGGAAGCACCTGACCCTTGGAAACAGGCTTGCCTGCTGCAAGTGAAAGTAGAAGGGCAGCTGGAGGAAAAGATTGTGGATTCTTTCCTGATGCTTCCACACCAATGGACCTTGGCCTTGGAATCTGCTGAGATGCTGGCCCCTTTGACATGCACAGATGAAGAGCTGAGTATGTTTTGGAAAAGCCAAAAGAAGAGTCCACAGATGTCCCTCGCTATGTGGAAGTCTTTGGATTTTCACCACCCAAGCACTTTGCCAGTGCCCTGGTGCTTGCATGGTGACTCGGCTCCTTTCACTGAAGCAGACAGCTTGCAAGTCCTGTCAATGAGGTGCTTGCTGACCAAGAGACCCATTGGAGAGTCCCAGCTCTTACTGACTGCCCTTCCCAAGGCAGCACTGACAAAGGGAGGCTGGCAAAAAATGATGGAGACTGTGGCCTGGAGCTTCTCATGCTTGGGACAAGGAGTCGCTCCCAAAAAAGATGCAACAGGAAAGACAATGGAAAAAGAAAGGGGAAAAAGATTCAGGAAAGGATGGCTGTGGGCCATCACAGGAGATTTGGAATGGTTTGCATCAGAGTTTGGCTTTCCTTACCCTGGTGCCAACCTGCTTTGCCCTTATTGCCAAGCAGATGCCAACTTGACAGAGAGCAAGAGACCTTTCACAGATATGAGACCTTCTGCCAGCTGGAGAGAAACACTTTTCTCTGAGGACCAACTGCAGAAGAAGTATGGAGGCCACCCTCTTTTCAAAATCAAAGAAGTGAGAGTCAGCACTGTGAAGCTAGATGTGCTCCACACATTGGATCTTGGTGTAGCAGCATACATGCATGGCTCAACCTTGGTGGAAATCATGAATACCTTTGGTGGCAGAAGCTACTTGGCCTTACTTCAGTTTTTTCAACTTTGGGGGAAAAGCAAGCTTTATCACCATGCATGAGAAGCTCAGCCAAAACTGCTCAGGAGAAGCCAACCTCCAAGCTTTGAACAGGTTGCTGGCCAGGCTCTATGAGGAGCATGGTGTGGAAGCAGGAAAAAGAATGAAATCTCTGAAGCTGACAGATGTGCAAGCCAAAGCAGAAGACTACCCTTGCCTGAGACATGTCAAAGGTGCCAAGGTCAGAGCTTTTGCTCCCATCTGTCAAGCTCTCTGCAACCTCTACAAGGAGAGCAGAGCAGAAAAACACGGACTTGCCATGGTTGTTTCACTGAACAACCTGTACAAGATGCTCGACATGCCCTGGGCACAATGGAGTGAGAAGGTGGGCATCGCTTGGCTGCAAGAAATCAACAAGATGATGAGCCACTACTCCTTCTTGGCTGGCAAAGCCATGACTGATGGACTGCATCTCTACAGCTTGACCCAGAAGCACCATGTTCTTCTACATCAGGGAGAGCAAGCCAGATGGCTACACCCAAAGACTACATGGTGCTATGGATCTGAAAGCTTCATGGCAATTGCAAAGCAGATGGGAGCTTCCTGCACAAGAGGAACACCTGCTCACATGGTGACTCACAAAATGTTGCAGAAATTCAGGCTGCTGTTTCACCTCTACATGGAAGGCCACATCAGCCTCACAGAAGAAGAGCCAGAGGAAGAGGAATGAAAAGGAAGTGGCCCTTTCATCATGGGCTGGACAGCCCCTTTCATGGCAACCCTGCCTGATGAGTTTCTTTCATCATGGGCTGGACAGCCCTTTCATGGCAACACTGCCTAATGAGTTTCTTTAATCATGGGCTGGACAGCCCTTTCATGGCAACACTGCCTAGGGAGCCCCCTTTCACCATGGGCTGGACAGCCCCTTTCATGGCAACCCTGCCTAATGAGTTTCTTTAATCATGGGCTGGACAGCCTTTCATGGCAACACTGCCTAAGGAGCCCCTTTCATCATGGGCTGGACAGCCCTTTCATGGCAACACTGCCTAAGGAGCCCCTTTCATCATTGGCTGGAGAGCACACAGACACACACACACACATATGCAAGTATGATAGTTAAAAAAATTGCTTGAAAAAGTAAAAAATCGATTGAAATTTCGATTGAAAAATCGATTGAAAAATAGTCTATACTTTTCGCATATTTCTATTGATTTTTCGATTGAAGATTGAAAATTCAAAATATTGAAAAAACGATTGATTTTTTTCAATCTTCAATCTTCGATTGAAATTTTGCAATTCGATTGATTTTTTTCAATCCAGGATGCTTTGGGCTGCGGTCGTTCCGGACGCGATTGCTTCCTCCTCTGTTCTGCAACGAGTGGTTGTGTCATGTTGTGTCTGCGTGCGTAGTTCTATGCGTTTCTTGAATCTGCGTTTGCAGATCGCATTGGAATGGCTGCATGATTGTTGTCATGCGTAGATACGTGCAGGTTTGCGACTGATGCTGCGAAACGCATTGCAATGGCTGCATGAATGTTGCATGGTGCTGCGGCTGCATGCGTAATACTATTGTCTTGTGCAGCTGGCTGGATCTCGTAAATCGTCTTGGAGTGGCTGCATCAAGGCTGCAAAAGTGATTTGTCAGCAGATTTTCTCAAGTTTGGTGGTGCTAGTAATTCCCCACCTGCCAGGTGAGGGTTGTTAGATTTTATGTCAGTTGCCTGGTCCTCCTCCTCCTCCTCCTCGTCCTCCTCCTCCTCCTCCTCTCCTCCTCCTCTCGTTGTCCTCCTCCTCTCGTTGTCCTCCTCGTCCTCCTGCTCAACTGCGACTCGCGATCCACAGTGTTCTCTGTCGGACCTCAACCACGACCATCCACACCCAGTGTTCCCTGCCGGACCTCAACCACGACCATCCACGCCCAGTGTTCCCTGCCGGACCTCAACCACGACCATCCACGCCCAGTGTTCCCTGCCGGACCTCAACCGCGAGTATCCCCGCCCAGTGGTCCCTGCCGGACCTCAACCACGACCATCCACGCCCAGTGTTCCCTGCCGGACCTCAACCGCGAGTATCCACGCCAAGTGTTCCCTGCCGGACATCATGTAGGAAGATATGGGACAAAGAATGTGCAGAAGAAAGTTAGAAAGAATGTCAGAAAGAATGTCAGAAGATATGCCAGAAGATATGCCAGATAGAATGCCAAATAGAATGCCAGATAGAATGCCAGAAGATATGTCAGAATATATGCCAGAAGATATGCCAGATAGAATGCCAGATAGAATGCCAGAAGATATGTCAGAGAGAATGCCAGAAGATATGCCAGATAGAATGCCAGAAGATTTGCCAGATAGAATGCCAGAAGATATGCCAGATAGAATGCCAGAAGATATGCCAGAACATATGCCAGGTAGAATGCCAGAAGATATGCCAGATAGAATGCCAGAAGGTATGCCAGATAGAATACCAGATAAAGTGTCAGATAGAATGCCAGAAGATTTGCCAGTAACAAAATGTATAAATGTCTTGGTGGGGATCACACGAAGTAAAGTAATTTTCCTTTCAAAAGTTTTTTTTTCGCTTTGGTGTCGAGCTCCGGTTTTGGAGCTGCAATTTCCGACGCCGTTGTGCGTAGTTCTATTGTGTTTTGCAATGCAGTGTCTGCAGATCGCATGGTAGTGGCTGCGTCAAGGTTGCTTAGTGCCGCGGCTGCATGCGTAATACTAGTGTCTTGTGCAGCTGGATCTCGTAAATCGTCTTGGAGTGGCTGCATCAAGGCCGCGCAAGTGATTTGTCAGCAGATTTTCTCAATTTTGGCGCTAGTAATTTTCCTTTCAAAAGTCCTTTAAAAAGTGTTTCAAAATCGCCTTTTTTCACTTTGGCGTCGAGATACGGTTTTGGAGCTGCAATTCCTGTTGTGATTATGTACAAGAAAGCTTCTCTGTGTAAAAACTGTTTTTTCCTGTGAAAGCTTCTCTGTGTGTAAAAGCTTCTCTGTGTGTAAAAGCTTCTCTGTTTAAAAAGCTTGCTGTGTGTGTAAACGCTTGCCATGTGTAAAAGCACTGTGTGTAAGTGTTCTGTGTGTAAACACTGGCTGCGTGTGAAAGCTTGCTGTGTGTAAAAGCTTCTCTGTGTAAAAGCTTGTTGTGTGTAAAAGCTTCTCTGTGTGTAAAAGCTTCTCTGTTTAAAAAGCTTGCTGTGTGTGTAAACGCTTGCTATGTGTAAAAGCACTGTGTGTAAGTGTTCTGTGTAAACACTGGCTGTGTGTGAAAGCTTGCTGTGTGTAAAAGCTTCTCTGTGTAAAAGCTTCTCTGTGTGTAAAAGCTTCTCTGTGTGCAAAAGCTTCTCCATGTGTAAAAGCTTCTCTGTTTAAAAAGCTTGCTGTGTGTGTAAACGCTTGCCATGTGTAAAAGCACTGTGTGTAAGTGTTCTGTGTGTAAACACTGGCTGCGTGTGAAAGCTTGCTGTGTGTAAAAGCTTCTCTGTGTAAAAGCTTGTTGTGTGTAAAAGCTTCTCTGTGTGTAAAAGCTTCTCTGTTTAAAAAGCTTGTTGTGTGCGTAAACGCTTGCCATGTGTAAAAGCACTGTGTGAAAGGGTTCTGTGTGTAAACGCTTGCTGCGTGTGAAAGCTTGCTGTGTGTAAAAGCTTCTCTGTGTAAAAGCTTGTTGTGTGTAAAAGCTTCTGTGTGTAAAAGCTTCTCTGTTTAAAAAGCTTGCTGTGTGTAAAAGCGTCTCTACGAAAGAGCTTGCTGTGTGTAAAAGCTTTCTTTGTGCAAGCTTTGTATCACAAAGTAGTACTGGAACGTACTTTGTGCAAGCTTTGTGGTACAGAGTAGTACTGGGATGTGCTTTGTGCAAGCTTCGTAGTACAAAGTAGTACTGGGAAGTACTTTTTGCAAGCTTTGTAGTACAAAGTAGTACTGGGTGCAAGCTTTGTGTAGTACAAAGTATTGCTGGGAAGTGGTTTGCGCAAGTTTTGTAGTACAAAGTAGTACTGGGAAGTATTTTGTGCAATCTTCGTAGTACAAAGTAGCACTGCGAAGTGCTTTGTGCAAGCTTTGCAGTACAAAGTAGTACTGGGAAGTGCTTTGCGCAAGCTTTGTAGTACAAAGTCGTACTCTTTGTAGTACAAAGTAGTACTGGGAAGTGCTTTGTGCAAGCTGTGTAGTACAAAGTAGTAGTATATACTGGGAAGTGCTTTGTGCAAGCTTTGTAGTACAAAGTATTACTGGGAAGTGCTTTCTGCAAGCTTTGTAGTGCAAAGTAGTACTGGGCGCGACTTTGTGCAAGCTTTGTAGTACAAAGTAGTACTGGGAAGTAGTTTGCGCAAGCTTTGAAGTACAAAGTAGTACTGGGAAGTAGTTTGTGCAAGCTTTGTAGTACAAAGTAGTACTGGGAAGTCGTTTGTGCAAGCTTTGTAGTACAAAGTAGTACTGGGAAGTATTTTGTGCAAGTTTTGTAGTACAAAGTAGCACTGCGAAGTGCTTTGTGCAAGCTTTGCAGTACAAAGTAGTACTGGGAAGTGCTTTGTGCAAGCTGTGTAGTACAAAGTAGTAGTACTGGGAAGTGCTTTGTGCAAGCTTTGTAGTACAAAGTAGTACTGGGAAGTGCTTTGTGCAAGCTTTGTAGTACAAAGTAGTACTGGGAGCGACTTTGTGCAAGCTTTGTAGTACAAAGTAGTACTGGGAAGTACTTTGTGCAAGCTTTGTCGTGCAAAGTAGTACTGGAAAGTGCTTTGTGCAAGCTTTGTAGTACAAAGTAGTACTGGGAGGTATTTTGTGCAAGGTTTGCAGTACAAAGTAGTACTGGGACGTGCTTTGTGCAAGCTTTGTAGTACAGAGTATTTCGTAAAGACTCTTCTGTGTAAATGCATCTGTGTCTCAAGCCGAGATGAGTTGAGATTAGCTTCGGTGAGATGAGAAAGGTTGAGCTGCGCTCAGATGACATGAAAATAGCCACGAAGAACTTAGCTGACATATGTATGGGAAGACACGAAATGAGATGAGAAGAGCTCAGATGAGATGAGTTGAGATGAAGTGCAAGCGTGAAGTGTGGAGTGTGGGGTGTGAAGAGTGCAATGCGACGTGTGAGGAAAGTGTTTGCTTGGCGTTGCATTGCGCCGGGGTCGCGCGCAGGTCGTGTTCTTAGACAACAACACCGCAACAGCTTCGCACAAACCACGCACGCAAGGGCCTGGCTGGCGCACGGCGCATGCAAGTTCTCGAAGTAGTACTGGGAAGTGATGCATGAAAGCTTAGATGACATATGAGAAGAGATGGGATGAGAAGAGATGAGCTGGGATAAGGTGAGAAGAGCTCAGATGAGATGAAGTGTGGAGTGTGAAGAGTGCAGTGTGAAGTGTGGGGCGTGAAGAGTGCAGTGTGAAGAGTGAAGAGTGCAGTGTTAAGAGTGAAGTGTGGAGTGTGAGTGTGAGGAGTGAAGTGTGGAGTGTGAAGAAAGCAGTGAGAAGTGTGAAGTGTGGACTGTGAAGTGTCAAGTGTGAAGTGTGGAGTCCGAAGAGTGCAGTGTGAAGTGTGGAGTGTGAAGTGTGGAGTGTGAAGCGTGAAGTGTGCAGTGTGAAGAGTGCAGTGAGAAGTGTGAAGTGCGAAGTGGAGCTTCAAATATGATATGTGAAACAGGACACCACTTTCACAGAACGCACGCACGCACGGGCTTGGCTGGCGCACGGCGCATGCAAGTTCTATAGATGAGAAAGGTCTTATATATCCCTAAGGCAGCTTCCGCCCCGCCTCGCGCGGGTACTACTTTTTTTTTGTACTTATAGTTGTAGTATAGCAGTAGTAGTGTAGTGTAATGTAGTGTAGTGGTACTCGGAGTTGTAGTTGCAGTTGTCTCTCTATCTATCTGTCTATCTGCAAGCTTGAAAACGAAGCTATTCTGCGAGACTTCCTCAGTTTTTGAACTTGACAACATCAAAAACGCAGCAATTCTGCGAGACTTCCTCAATTTTTGAACTTGACAACGTCAAAAACGAAGCAATTCTGCGAGACTTCCTCGTCTTTTGAAGTTGACAACATCAAAAACAAAGCAATTCTGCGAGACTTCCTTCAAGAATGGAAAGTTGAGTGCAGAGCTGACGGCCTCGTGCCAATGCGTTTTGCGATTTGTCCGCTCCACCTGTCTAAACTACTGCGCCTGCCACGAAAAAGTGATGCCAGGTCATACGAAGTGCTGCACCTGTCACGCAAAATCATCTCCGCAAACCTGAAGATCTGATGCTCCAAAATGCAACCCTCTCAGGAAATCAGCGCCCGGACCTCCTAACAGCTCTGTTGAACATGTCTCTTGTACTGCGCCTGCCCCGGAAAATGCATCTTTGCAGATCCTCCTTCAAATGGCCCGCGACTGCCATCGTTTTTGGAAATGCTACAAAACCATCACGTTTTGCTCACTTTTGACAAGGTGCACAATCCCTTGCGCCTGCCACGCGAAACGACATCTGAACGTCAAAAAGTGGTGCGGACCTGGTGTGCTTAGTGCATTTTGACTTGGAAATGTGCTTCGTGCCAAAACAGCGTGTACTTTTTCGACATCTCCGAACCCGTCAGTTTTGTGCACTTTGACCTGGAAATGTGCTTCGCGCCAGAACGGCGTGCACTTTTCGACACTTCCAAAAGTGGTCCGAACCCGTCAGATTTACACTTTTGACTTGGACATGTGCTTCGCGCCGTAACAGCGTGCACTTTTCGACACTTCCAAAAGTGGTCCGAACCCGTCAGTTTTTTACACTTTTGACTTGGACATGTGCTTCGCGCCACTTCTAAAAGTGCTCTGAACCCGTCAGTTTTTTACACTTTTGACTTGGAAATGTGTTTCGCGCCGCAACGGCGTGCAATTTTTCAGCTCTCATTTGGCCAGCTGGCTCCGCACCCGCCGCTTTAGCGAGCCTACCTCCGAAGCCACATCATGGGAAAAACACAGTGTTTCGCGACTTTCCCACCTTTTCCCGCACCTGGATCTTCTTTCTTCTGAGACTTTCTCTTTCTTCTTCTTCTTCTTCTTCTTCTTCTTCTCTGACTCTTCCCAGCTCTGCTTTCCCTAAGTCTCTTTTTCTATTAAGTTTAGTTTTTTGGCTAAATTTAATTAAATTGCAAAATTTAGTTTACTAAACGGGTAAATTGTCAACTAAAGTAATTTTTTGGCAACCAAATAAAATGCATGCATTTTTGCTAAAAATGCATGTCTTTTGTTCTTTGGTTATCCTCTTGTGATTGAGGAAAGCACAACAAACAGAGTAAATCATGTCCAAAATGAACGCGAAAGACTTAGGATTTGCGCGCAAAAAGATTCATCCACATGGTAAAAATAGTGCTGCCAATCTGCTGTTCAATACACACACATATATATATATATATATGTACACCAAGGATCCTGCACAAGTAAGAATAAGCAAAGAAGGAAAACTACAGATATTTGATAGGATATGATATGGTTTGACACAAGTATCACACAATGGCTTTTTGCGACATCTTAGGTCACAAGTTGTTTGTTCATTCTCAACTTTGTTTGTGGAGCTCAAGAACTGAAGGTATTGAAACCAAAGAGGTATTCATCAGCTGATAGTTTGAAGCACCAATGGTGTTACAATGAAAGGCTTAAACTATGTATAGTGCATAGTTGTTTTTGGCAATGAATGCCATGCAGTTGTGACAAACAAACTTTTGTGCCAAAGTTTGCTCTGTTATTTTCATCAAACAGAAGAAACTTTTCTATTTTTGTGAAATGATGTGTATGAGATTTGGTATGTATTTTGTACGCATTTTATATGCATTTTTATGCATTTCTTATTTTTTTAAAAAATGCATGCATGTTTGGCAAAAAATACATGCACTTTTATCAAACATGCATGCGTTTTTGATAAGTGCATATAAAATGCATATAAATTTCAATTGTTCCGTATGTCTTTTTTTTATTATCAAAACCAACACAATTCTTTGGTTGTTTCTATACTGACATTCTTGCACTGAATTTGTTTTCCTGGACAGGCTTTGCACACCATTGCAAGTAAGCAATTGAAATTTAGGATTGCATATCCAAAAAAATATCGTTACTTGTGCTCACACCTGAATACTTTTTACTTGGGTCACATGTAAGCTCAGGTAACTACAAATAGTCGCAAGTAAACTCAAGTAACTACATTTTGTCTCAAGTATTCTGAAGTATGTACAACAACTCACAAGTAAAAAACTACAGCTACAGCTAGTCGCAAAAAAAAATCAGGTGGAGCACTGTCCCCAGCCTCAAATCATGCCTCTCTTCTGGTTAGTTTTTCAAATTCGCAAAAACCACAAAAACATTTGCTGAGCATAAGCAATGAAAAATGCACAAACCATGTCAACTTTTAGAACAAAGTAACTAGCTTTTACACTGTGAAAATCTTACTTTGAAAATTTATGAAAATTTACTAGTACTACTAAATCAATTTACTAGTACTACCAAATCAAATTACTAATGCTACTAAACCTCAGTTATTTTACTATTCACTAGGGAATTTACGTAAATTTTGTCTAGTAAATCACGAAATTTACGTAAATTTTAAGTCTACTAATTTTAATAGAAAACGAGACTTAGGGTTCATTTGTCCATATTGTCGGAAGTTTGACTTCTAAACTTCCTTCGTATTTCATCTACTTGAAACATATTGAAGCATATATTCGAGGATAATTTGCGACCGGTGATCTGTTATGTGAAACCAAGGATTTGGAGATCTCACAAGACCCAGGTTTGGCTGTGTTGTTTGATCGGGTATGCCTCCTTTGTACTTGATTTTTCTTGTGAAATTTCTTGGATATTTCCTGCACCGTAAAGCTGTGATTGATGATCGCTGGCTCTCACAAACAACATTGCTGTGCTTATCTCGTGTGCATTTTGGCAGTGTAGGCTGAGTATTTCGTATTTCCCTTTGGGGTCTCATCCTCGCAGGATGGCATGCGACCGGTAATCTACTACTTGGAGCATTTAGTGACAGATCCGGATGAAACAAAGACATTCTCAAGGGCTTTGATCAGCTTCGTGAAATACGACAATCCGAAAACCATCATGCATCCCATTTTGGTCTTTGTCTTGGATATCCTGTGGACGCACCTGGCCTCCTGGCACAGACAACCCTGGAATTGCCTGGAATGATTTGGATGCGCAAGACACCGCAAGACTTGTAAAATTTATTGCTTTCAATTTCCCTTGAAGGAGGTCACTGCTCATCAATACTCCGGTCTCATGGCGAATGTTGACAAATTCAAGAATTTGATGGGTCACCGTGAGAGATCATGAGTGCTGCCTTTTGCAGCAATGTTTTGCCATGCTTTGCCATGCTTTGCCAAGGCCAAACGATCCTTTTTCTTGGACCGTGTCTTGACCATGATCAGTTTCGTGGTCTTCCTGTTGGCCACCTGCAGCTTGGCAGCCAGATGAAACGTGGGACATGTGTCGTGGAACCAAAATAAATTTTGTTCGGGAAGAACCCAAAATGAGAAGATGACGAAATATACTAACGCAAATGGCAGGCAATGCAAGAAGATGGAGTGAAGGTGCAGCTGCACTTTCATCAGCAACTTCATAAGCAACCATGTCAACCCTGAGGTTTCCTGAACCAGCCCTCCTTGCTTGAGAACCCAACGTGAAATGGCTGAAGCAAGGGACGCATTGGCATGATGTATCACGGTGTCTTCCTGGTGTGATGTCATTGGCATTTTGGTGTTCAAAAAATGCGTCGGGTCGAATCAAGCAGAACTTATACAGAGAGATCTAGCAAGCATGTGCCAAAATTGATGACAAAAACGATAGAAGGGGCGGTAGGGAAGCATCAATGCATATCAATGCAGGAACCTTCATGAGTGAGATGGGCCTTAACTTGGGAGGTTGTTTGCTCAGTGGCTGGTCCCCCACACCTTGTACACCAAAATGAAATGCAGGGAAGCCACATCCAGACCTTTCCGGGCAAAAAGTCCGTGCCAACTCGTATCCAGAGTGAAGCAAACTTGAGACCCAAATTGTCCCCGCTATTCATCCCTGTTCATACTAGTCTCGGGGAGACGATTAGATTATTACAGTACTGAACACTAACAAGTAAATTGTGTTGTCATGTTCTTGTCTACTATATAGCCCCGTTCGTTGAACATTTTCGATCTTATTATATTACTGTATTCCATACCCAGATCTCATAGTCAAGTCAGCTCCAAGGGCTGAGACGTGTCTTGCTGTCGCTCGCATTTTGGTCTACTCCTTGGGCTTCGTCCGCCTGCTCTACTGGCATTCGAGTGAGTTCTTCAGGGCTTACCGCCACCAGGAGTCCAGAACCATGCAGAACTTTGGGGCTTCGAGTCGTTTCAACACATGGCCGAAAGATCTGCCCTATTCCACCTATGCTCTGCTTCTAGAACCTCCCCGCTCACTGGACCCCCACTGGTTTTCAGCAACCACCCCTTTCAAAAATATATACGGCTGATTCAATATAGATGTGTCGTAATAATGATAACTTATATATACTTATATTATTTATAATAGCATTAAAGAAGTAATATAACTTGATAGTGATAGTAACGATTATATATAATAATCAAAAACATTAGTAAAATAAAAACAATAATAATGATTATATAATTATATATATAATATTATATAATTATATAATATAATATAATATATAATATAATATATAATATATAATATATAATATATATACATACATATATTGTGGCGGATAACTTCTATATTGGTGGCATGAGAAGCAGCGCGCAGAAGTGAAAGCTCCAGCGGCTTTCAGTTGGGCGTGTCACGGCATGTCTTGTTTGGGCTTTCATTGATTAACAGATCAACATACATTCGCATAAATTCTGGATCATTGGGGTAGGGCAGACCACCATGGAGGCTCAGGACCCTGCAGGACCGTCGCAGAGCAACCTGTTTGCAGACGGTAATGCTTCTTAACTTTGATCTAATTTGATTTTAAGTTGACTTAATCTGCCGGCTTCAGAATGGGGACATAAGGACCGTTCTGTGCAAATCTGGCATCATGTCATAATATCAGAGCCGCGCCATGCAGCCTTTGAAACCTCGACTAA
>CAMXCT020001937.1:89966-92466 GCA_947184155.2 Cladocopium goreaui
ACCGGTTGCTCGCGCATGGCGTACCATGCAGGAACAAATGATCACTTAGCTGAGCAGCAGATGGTCCGTTCTCGACCAGGCGCCAGTAGTCTTGCTTTGGGCCAAATTTGGCCAGACCAGCATGATTCAAACCACGCATCAAAACACTTGCCAAAACATTTACAGACATGGCATCTCCCAGGCTGCCAGCGACTGCTGACAAAGGTATGTTAAAAAGTTATTGTTTGCTAGGGTCACGGAATGCTTAACACTATGATTTGGTTCTGGCTATAGTTCTGGGGGGTGTCTTGGTTGATCGGGGAGGGTGTCCCACTTCTGGGTTGGGGTGTTTTGGTTTTCCGGCTTGGTGCAGTGAGGCGGCAAGGTCTTGAAAGTGAAAAACATTTGTCGCAAAGTTGCCTGGCAACTTTTTTCCCATGGCTTTCCATGACAGTTTGTAGATTCTTGTGCCTAAATCACTTGGAAAAAGTCATTGTTTTCTTTTATGGGGTTCTGAAACCATCCGGTATCAAAATTCAAGACGCCAAAATGGATGGCAAAGATGCTTGCTAGCAAAACTTCGTTAACAAACCAGCGTGGTACTTCTTTTCTGTATGGATAAAAACTATATCCCATAAACACTTGAAGTCGGCCTTTTTTTTATGTTGCCTTCTTTTTGTTTGGCAGCAAACTTTGGCCAGAAACCGGTTTCAGAATGATGGCGGGAATTTGTAAAAAATAGCAAGCGCTGGCTTCGATTATGGTGTTCGGCGCTACGGCTTGTCATTTAATGACAAGCAGAGCCTTCTGATTTTGGGTTTCGTTGGTCTGGGGCATGCCCTGCAGTATCGGCTGTGTGAGATGGGGCAGGATTCAGAACACGCCGTGGCCGTCTTGGTTCAATTTCATGCTTACTTTTCTTGCAGCGTTTCTCGTGCTGTTGTTTTGGTGATAATTCTTGGTTTTCGGCATTAGACGTACCAGAAGGCATGTCGCGGATGAGAGAAATACTTTCTTCGGGAGACTCACTGTGGCTAAACAGTTCTACATTTTCCAACAATTCTAACATTCTAATATCTTAGTTCTATCTCGACATGAAGTTTTACGGCTCTATTTTATATGGTTTCGTTTTTTCCTAGCATGTGAAGTGGCTTTTCATTTGACATTGTAACTGACATGTATTCCCACGTAGTCTTTGGTATTCTATCTGCCATTCTACCTGACATACCTTTTGACAATTGCGTTTGACATCTATTTTGACACTCCATCTAGCCCTTTATCTGGCATCCTATCTGACATTCTTGATATTTGATCTGGCAGTCTTGCTGGCATTATATTTCGCATGCTGACAAGTTTAGGGGCGCTTTTGGCAGGGCCTAGAGACTTGGCGAGCTTTCCATAGGGTTCCGGCAAGGCCCAGAGCGCCGGCCAGGGCCCACAGCCCACATGGTCCGGCCTAACGGACCCAGAGCGGGTGAGCTCAAGTCGAGAGTGGCGAGGTCGCCGTAGTGTTGGTGTCCCGTTGTCCGATGTGCGGCAGGATGTCTTCTCAAAATCTAAGGGTCCTTACTTGGGGAGCCCAGCACGATGTTTCAAGTTCCCTTGCTACGCAAGCGACAAAACATGGCACAGGTGCCGTTGCTTGATGCAAAGTGTTAAAGAGGCGGAGTATCTTACGGACATCTGGCTTTTTCACTTTTAACTGGTTGCGTCCGGGTTGCGTTGCACTTTTAGCTGAGTTGTCTTGGTTGTGTCCCAGTTGCGTTTCCCTTTTCGCTGGGGCGTCTTGGCTGTGTCTGGGTCGTGTCTCACTTTTCGCTGGGGGTTGTGTGTGTCTCACTTTTTGCTGGGGTGTCTGGGTTGTGTCTCACTTTTCGCTGGGGTGTCTGGGTTGTGTCTGGGTTGTGTCTCAGTTTTCGCTGCAGTGTCTGGGTTGTGTCTTGGTTGTGTCTGGGTTGTGTCTTGGTTGTGTCTTGGTTGTGTCTGGGTTGTGTCTCAGTTTTCGCTGGGGTGTCTGGGTTGTGTCTGGGTTGTGTCTCACTTTTCGCTGGGGTGTGTGGGTTGTGTCTGGGTTGTGTCTCACTTTTCGCTGGGGTGTGTGGGTTGTGTCTTGGTTGTGTCTGGGTTGTGTCTAAGTTGTGTCTACGTTGTGTCTGGGTTGTGTCAAGGTTGTGTCTCTGTTTTGCTTGGGTTGTGTAAGACTCTTCAGATTGCGGTGCCTGAAGAGTTTCAGGGCGTGGCCGGAACTGTTCTGGACGTGTTTCACCTTTTTCCCATCTGCCAGGTGATCCGCCAGACAGCGGACACCGGACACCACGGTCTTATGGCGAGCCCGCCAGCTCTTTGCACATCCGGACCCGAACCCTATGCCAGATAACATCCCAGACACGATGTCATAGAATATGTCAGAGAGGTGCCAGATATAATGCCAAATAGAATGCCAGATAAAACGCGTCAGAAAATATAGCAAACAGAGAATGTCAGATAGAATGCCAGGAAGAATTCGAGATAAAAAAATATA